>APFE031748714.1:48841-108587 GCA_000404065.3 Pinus taeda
GCTCTAGATCCTGCTCCAACTTAGCTAGCGTCTCTGCAGCCGCGTCCTGTGGGACCGGTACCGGTGCAACTGGATGTCTCCTCTCGAAAGGCCGGAGATTGGCTGGACGCTGTGGACCTACATCTGCATTTTGAAAATTTTACTGTCAGTTTTGAGACGATATTTAAAAAACAAAAAATATAGATAATTTAAAACGCTTGTGAAAAATGAATACCTTTGTCGTCCCATTGTTCTCCCTGTGGAAGAACCATGTCCCGATCTCCATGAAAATCCATTCCGGCATAAGGAAAATCCTGAATGGCAAAGACCTAGTTCTCCAACCAGTGAAAGTAACCTGCAGGAAATTGGGCGACTCCTGCTCCCTCATCAGGATGCCGGGCCATCACCGCAATCCATCGCATCAACTTCGGCTCCTGAGGAGGCCCAACCTCAACTGTGAGATGTTGTGGGATCAACATCAGAACTCTCTCTAAGGCAAAGCTGACAACCAAAGGCCCATACCCAAAAGTCTTTGATTGCCCGTTCTTTGCCCTAGTCAGCTGGCCCTTCATATTGGCCAGCACAACATCGCACCAGTTGAAAATGGTGCCTCGGTAGCAATCAATCGCCATCCGCATTTGGGACCCAGTGGCAAGGTGTAAAGCGGCTGGGCCGCAGAGTCTAGTAACTGTAAAGGCAATTACCATAAGTTCAGGACTGGATATGAATTTGATTTCGATCCCCTTCTCCTGGTTCTGATTGTTGCACCACTCTAGCTAGAGACTAGCAAGGGATTGGCCACCCGGCCTAGTCCCGAATAGATATAGGTGCTCGCCCTTGTTAGGCAAACCAGTGAGAAAATATATGTCCGAGGGCTCTATCTCGAGCTCGTGCCCTCGGATATAAAAGCACTGATCCTGGACGTTCCACCTTTCGACCAACCACTCTAAGAATGGCACCTGGGCCCTCATGCCAGGTATGGCCCAGTATTTGTAAAGACCGCATGCCTTTAAAGCATCAATGGAAGGTTGATGATTAATTGCAGCCAAATCAACATCTTCGTGTTCTCTTTCGTGCCAATCAAGCATGGTGGGCAATCTACACACCAAAAAACATGCATTAGAATTCATCAAATCAAAAAATAATGGTTGAATCTTGAGTTTGGGTTTTGTAAATCCGCTTTGCGCGGAGTATGCACCCCGCCTTCAGAAACAGAGCGTCGGTACGCAGCTATGCTGAAGGTAGGTTGCGTACCCCGACCATTTTCCCATTAAGGAAAATGTCGGGGTACGCAGGTTACGCATGGGATACCTGCGTACCCCGAAAAGCGCATCTCAAAACCCCAAAGCCCCCAAAAAATAAAACTAAAACTTAAAATGAAATTCTAAACAGATGAAAATAAAGAGGAGGATGTTGTGAAATACCTGAAAGAGACGGCACTCGATTCGACGGTCGGATTCTCCACAAAGTCCACGAGAAGTTTCTTGCCAAAAGCCCTTTTCTCAACCTCAACAGTAAAATGGTAAAAATGACATGGTAAAAGTCTTTTTATAGATTTTTTGGAAAAATAAATACTAAATTTGTTTATTTTTCACCATGAAAGGACATTTTCCAATGTATTTTTGCCCATCTCAAACAGGTATGAGTAATGTGTCGTTTTTGTGCAGGACAAAGGATTTTCAGGGAAACTTGTCATTTTTCACAAACCAAACATCAGAGTCATCTTTTAAGCCCTTTTCTGACTCCTAAAAAATGAAAAGATTGCCGAGCGTTTCTTTTACACTCGTTAAAACGAAATTAAAAGACGGTCCCCTTACAGCCCTTTTCTGACCGAAAAAACAAGAAAAGATTGCCAGATTTTTATCGTTTCAAATTCGATACTGGAAATAAAACGACGTGTCCTTGATCGCTTTTTACTATTCAGGTCAAAGACACTAACCATGAAAATATCCTTGGTCGCAAGATCAAGCGGTTCTCCTAGCTATTATTTTATACTTTTTTGGGCTTAGGAGACACAAATTTACGAAAAATTCCAATCTGGAGTCTTCTAAGTTTTTCAGACTCTCTAAATATGAAAAACGCTGAGTTTCTCCTATACTGGACTCGTTAAAATTTCACAGTAAAGGACCCGTTCTATTACAAACAGGAATGGACCACTCCTTCTTAGGGTTCGAATCAAAAACTAAGTTGGACTCATCCGAAAGATGAGCTTACAAACAAGCATATGTTATCCTCCTCAAGCTTGTAAAAAAATAAAGAGGTACTTGCCAGAAATGGTGGGGGAAAAATGAGAAGAATGAGCCTATTTGATATCCTTTTGTCTCAGAAATAAAAACTTACTACCACTCTTGAACACGACACTTTTCATTCACCTGGGTTGGGAAATCCCTTGCCTCACAGTTGACCAACAACATTGAAATCTTTAGCCGAGGTACGGGAATCAACTTTGAGTCATTCGTCACCAAACCATCTGTTGTGTCGTTATGTGTTCAAGGTCTGCAAACAAAACATTCAACCGCAAAATACCTATCATCCATTGTGTCATCACTGAGTCAATCCTTACAACAACATTTCTTCAACTTGAACTATGATTTCGTGTTTTGGGCTTGCCTGCGACGGGTCGCTTTCTATCGACATTAGCACATTATCTAGAGAGTTGACTTAGAAATCGTCAATACCTTGAAGTCTGCATGCATCAATGGCAGGTTCCTCGCCTTCGACGTCAGTTTACATCATTGACTTTCGATCGAAGGACTTCATGAAATGTTCGACATCGACTCATTCATTCACATCTCATGGATTGTACTGGGTACTTTGAGAACCATTGACATCACTGGTGGTCTTTCTCACACTTGTTAACAGTTTACATCATTGACTGGTAATCAAGTGGTTTCTACCATGTTCGACATCGACTCATTTATTCACATGGCTAGAATCGTACCAATTCGGGAAGTAGAGATGAAGACCCTGGATCTAGTTTCCACCATCCAGGCTGCGAGGAGTTTTGTATTCATTATATAGTAGACCAATTATTAATAGATGGCTGCGTCCATACTGTGTCTACATGAGTCTATGATTATGATGTACTGCGAAATCATTCCTGTATCAGAGCAGTAGTTAGTCTATTAGTTAAAGTTTTTTGATCTGAGTATGGGAATGCCTACCTCAGCGATGATATAATCTTATACATGTATTTTGTGTTGAAAATTGCAGGTTCTGACCGGGCTCTCCACAAGATAATCCTTGAAATGATAAAGTACTTCACCCTTCCTAGATGATATAAAACCCTAATCTATTACAGGGTTCGCACTTTAGGGGGCAATCTGTTACACTAAAATTTGTCACCATGACTATTGGCAGTTAGTATGGCTCCATCAACTGTCATACTATCCTCCTTGGCAAGTCTCATACCTCTGCTCTCCATGGTCAAACTTCAAAAAAGAGAGAAAGTCATTAAAAATCATGTTTATCTCTGGGTACGCAGGTTCTCTCTACCTTGCCTGCATGTACACATCCCAAGCTCATTGTACCTGCGTACTTGTACGCTCTGTAAGTCAAGGGATGGGTGCTTACTCCTGTAAAGGTCAAAAGGCGCGAGTTTCATCTTAAAAAAGTTACTTGTGGTCACTTCTAGAGCTTTCTAGAAGAGTGTTTGACGTGTATTGAGCGCCTCCAGATGGTTCATGCATCCCTATGATAGAGGAACTTATCCCATCAAGAGAGGAGCTACCCCATCCAAAAGAGGGAGTATCCCATTGATGTTGGAACTGAATAACTTCCTATAGAACACTATAAATACAGGCATTGGGCCAAGGGAGGGGAGGTTGAAAGCTGAACATTCCAAAGGGTAGATGCTGCTGGAATTAGGACTTCCATTGTAAGCTTGTGAGGAGAGATTACCATCCTTTCTTGTTTCATTTGGAAGTGGGTGAGCTTGTCAAAGTAGAGGAAAACTCTTGCTGGACCCTGGGAGGAACTTGCACAACACCAAGGCTCAGGTTGTAATGGTTTCTTTTTTGTTTCCTTAATACAAATAAGTCCATTCTTCTCAATGATTTGTTGTTAATGAATTGTTTCATATACTCCTTGGTCTATATGTTGAATATGCTTTGTTTTATGGATTATTCAGGTGTTATGTAATCGTTTGATTGTTAGTGTATGCAGGTTTCAAAGTGAAGGAGGAGCTCATCTGGATCAACGAGGCTGGACTGCTACAACGAGCGTTGGACTTGAGGTAGGATCGAAAAACACTTGGATTCTCATAGAATAATGTATGTTTAGGGAAGGATTGCTCTTAATTGTCTTGTTTGTCACTAGAGAGTCTTAGACTCCTAGGGAGGTTAGTTTTGTCAGCAAAAATAACTCTTTCCGCATGACACCACCCATGTAGGGTTTCAAGCAACTGACGTTTACTTTGCCTGGAAAGGGTTCTCCATTTAGTTTGACTAGCTAGACCACGCCTCCACTGTGACCTCCTTTACCACATATGGTCCCAACCAGTACATTCTCATTTTTCTCATAAATTTTTCAAACTTACTATCATACAGCAGCACTAAGTCGTTTACCTTGAAGGTGCGCAACTTGATATGACAATCGTGCAAGGCCTTTTCACACTACTTTTGTACCTGCTAATGAAATCTAGCCAGAAACCATTCTTCCTCGAGTTCTTCTAATTGCGCGAGCCTTTCTTCTAGAGCTTCATGGTCCATCATGCCTGTGAGCATTTCTATTCACAAACTAGGTACGATGTACTCCATCGGCATGATAGCTTTCGTGCCATAGATTAATCCAAAAGGTGTCTATCCCGTCAATTTCTTGCACGTTGTTCTATACGCCCATAATACGGCAGGTACACATAAGTCCCAGTCATTTTGCTACGTTTTACATACTTTGGTCAGTGTAGTCCCCAGTATTTTGTTGAATGTCGCGACTGTCCCATTAGCTTGTGGGTTGTATGATGTATTTTTCTGATCATACACCTTGAACTCTTCTATGAGCTCGTTGATGGTTTCATTTAGGAAATGTGTTCGGTGATCACTCAGTAAGATTTTCAGACAGCCAAATCATGTCAACACGTTTTCGAACAAAAAATTCGCAGTCGTAGTGGTTGTGCAGTCCTTGATCGTGTTAGAGCCTAGATCAACCTCAGGCTGAACGGAGGCAATCTTAGGATAACCACAAACCATGCTTAACCTAGTAGCTAGCCCTACCAGGTCGAGGAAGGGCTCTCTCCTTGTCAATCTCAATTGATATGACTACAAATATGGATTTTAGGCTAGGTATAGTAGCTCTAGGGTTTTTGATTGATTTTGATGGTTTTGTTGTTGGATCAAATGGAGCAGGTAGCTTTGGGTCCAGGAAATCAAGTCAGAATTGCAGGGTGTTCTGTGGAGCGAGGTACGTAGGTGTTTTGGCACTTAGAATTGAGTGAGATGGTAAGTATAAGACTGGTGAGGGGCTGAGGAGGGCATGCAAAGGTCATGAATCCTCTTCAAATAGTAGAAAACATTAAAAACTAAATGTATTCCCAAGGTAGAGCACTGATATCAATGTATTCCACTTATCTATCTTGATTCATTTAGTTAAGAAGAAAGAAATAGATTTTGGCACATAAAACACATGAGAGAAACTAATAACAAAAAGGAGAAACAATGCCAAGACATATTACCACAAGAATCCCACAAAAATAGCTACAAAACCTGGTTTATTTCCTTGCCAAACTACTATAGTGATGTACAATGAAGCTCAAACCATCCACAAGGGTCCAAACTTTACAAATGACTAAGAAAGTACATAATATAGGCATCAAAACAATCTGAGCTATCCATCAAGGGTCGAATCCAAGAGTTAAGGAGTTGTTTCAACTACATCTAAACTAGGAACAAGAAAATAGGCAGTGGAACAGCTTGCTTCTAAAACCAAGGAAACTGATACATTCAGCTTTAAACCACTTTTTATTGATGTATCTACACCCTCATGTAATTTTGCATCAAATTTAATCATATTACATCAATTACCATCACAATTTTACCAAGGAGAAGAGAAAAAGTCAATTGGTAGTCGAACTGGGAGAAATTTTGAGTTTTAAGAAAAAATGACAAAAACCGGCCAATGTGCAGCACCGCTTCAAGCATGCTTTTGGAGGACTTCCACTCCACAAAATCAGGCCCAAGATACCTTTTTGCAAAACTCTATCTATCTAGTTTCTGAAACATCTGGAATTTCCTGATTTGGAGGTCATTTTTCCCTTCAAAAATGAATTCTCTCAAGACTATTTCCTGTGGATGCAAAAAGTGGCAGAGAGGGCACTTTTTGAGTGTTTTTTTCCCTTTAGGAGACCTAGTTTTGCTTCAAATGAGATGCAACTTTCAGGGATTGATGTACTATTGATATTGAATCTAGAACTACAAGCCATTTTTCAAATGGGTGTGCCAATCCAATGCACAGCGCCGGTGGCACTGCGCATCCACCGAAATTTCCTATGTTGCATAATTCAAAAAATTTGGAATTGACAAAATTTCTAAAAAACTTGCCCAGTTTTGGCTCAAAGGTGCTTCATTGGTTACTTTTTTGGGATATTGTAACATCAGCCAATATATTAAGCTTATCCTTCCTCCTTTTTCTTTTTAAGGCCCTCCTTAATCTTGCCTTAAGTTGCTTAATCCTTATGTTGCATATCCTATTCTGGGTCAAATAATGATAGGCCATGTGGCGAAGCATTTTCTTTTCTTTATTGGCCTTCTCAAGCAGCTTCTCAAGGTGAATGTTCACCCTCTCTAACCAAGTTTCTTGGCCATTTTCAATTTCTTGCTAAATGGAGGTCATCTTGACCTTTGCTTCTTTGCCTCTTGCCTCTCTTCTCTAATCATTTGCAACTCCATGATAACTTGCCTGTCAGTTAATTGCTTTTTTTCCTACTCAAGGTAATTGATGATCCACTTTGCCCTTTCTAAAATGACTGACAAGGCTTGAATGTCAACCTCTTGTTCCTTGATGATCATGTCTTTGACAGTTCTTGGATCCTGAGCATCCAAGTCAATGACATCTTCTCCTGTGTCTCCTCATGGCCAACAAGATCAAAATCTCTCTCTTGTCCATCACTCTCATGCATCTTTGCCTTGCCTTTACCCTTGTTGTCCTACCCAACTTGTACCAGTTTAGCTGAAGATGAAGGCAAAGCCCCTTCCACTCCTCATGGAGATAGCATTTGCCTATGGTCTGTAGATGAACGCGAGACCCCTTCCACTCCTTGTGGAGATAGTACTCACTTGGCATCTGCAAAGAGCATCCTAGTGCCTCTCTCATAAGTCACAAGCACAGGTACCCCCACAGTTTCAATTTTTTGAACCTTTTGTTGTCCTGAAGGCTTGCTTTCCTTTTGGGGGACTAATAAAAAGATTTGAGGACACTTGAACATCTCATGAGAAATGAAGGTTTCCCATGGCATTTCCAACTGATTGAGTTGATGTAAAACACTCTATTGATTCTGCCATGATACTTGGCCTTGATGTAAGGCTCATAATGTTCCCTGCTGATATGTTGTCTCTTGTTCCATTTCTCTCCTACATCTGGGATTCATGTGGCCTTTGCAATGATGGTGGATGATAGAGTGAATGTTACCCAGGCAAGATGTACCACATTGTTGTCCATGTTTGTCACAAAGAGTCTTGCTAGCTCATGGTGAAATTTAACTCTCTCAACCATCTCACAAAAATCAAAACATGACTAATATCTAAAGCATGCGGTGGCTAATAGGCAAGCAAGTAGTTCACTCATGCTGATAGGTTCCTCCCTGACAATTCTACCACCTTTGTGAGGTTTCTTCTGCTGCAAAATCCTTTCCCTAGCATTGTCACTTAGGGTGTCCTCCTCAAAATCAGAGTCACTGTCTCTTTCCATGCTTGTCTCTATGGGATGATGTGGTGATGATATGGTGAATGGTGGATAATAGATGGGGGGAAATGATGAGTATGAAGAGATATGTGAAAGGAACAATAGTGATGAGGTGAGGTAGTGGAGTGAGAGGGATGGATAAAGGACCTAGGGTTTTGATGTATGAGGGGCTTAGGGTTTCATAAAGGGATTAGTTTCTTAGGGAAAATAGGGAAAGGGAAAATAGGTTAGGGAAAATGGGATCAAGGGGTAGATTTGCAATTGTATGAAATAGTGTATAGAAGTAAACTAGGGTTTGATTTTTAGGAGACAAAAATCATGAACCATACATGAAAACCCTATTTAAGCTCAAGATATGTTGATACTTACTTGTTGGGAGGTGAATGCAGCAAAAGAAGTGATGGAGGATGAATTTGGGTGATTTACAAGCTTGGCAGCTCAATGTGCAATGCAGTCCACAAAACGCGCAGCACCTTCCCAACGCGCAGCACCTTCCCAATGAGAAGCGCCTATGTATTTCAATGAAGAGAAAATGTCTCTGATGTGTAGCGTCAGCTTGATGCGCAGTGCCAGCCTCCAAATGCACAGCGCCTGCCAATTTTCTTCAAATTTCAATTTTTCTCCCTCTCTTGCTCAGAAATCATGATTTTTGCTCTCCACTTGACTTTTTCATAATGAAATGGCTTTCTACCATGATTTTGCTTTATATACCTTTTCATTTAAATTTTCCTCCTTTCAAAACCCACTTTTTTTATAGTTTTGATGACCTTTTCAAATGCTCTGTTTTTCGATTTTGAAGTTTGACCTTTTTCCTTGCAATTTGATGAACTGATGTCTTGATTTTTTGCTTTCGCAGTGGCTAGCGTTGGCAAGGTGATCAAGAGTAGCGGATGAGTACTTATTACATATAGAAACTATAAAATTACATCAAATTTTACAAGAATGAAACAATACTCTGTTTTCACCTCAAACTTAGTTTGAGGTGAAAAACTTATTAAATTTACAAATGCTGAGAATTAAAAGTTATCTAAAGATTTATGTCTCCTCCACATGTCTGCATGACCACTATTTATCAAATATTTTGAAAATTTGACTTAGATGGAAACCTAATACCTAATGATATTTAAAACCCTAAGACCTAAGACTTATTTAAATCAAATGGACAAAGGATAAGAATTAACTCTAAACCATTTAACTGAATTGTGTTTGAAGGAGGTCAGCAAATCTTATGCGATGAGGAGCGAAAACTGGAAATAAATATACCATCAGTTGATCCATGACCTAATGGAGTGCAGCTCATCAGAATGGGACACCTAATATGAAATGAAAAAGAGAAATTTGATCACTGATGGTAGTTTGAAAGAACTGACACTAACATTGGCTCCAATGGGGATGGTAGCTCCTTGGAGGTGCCAAGAACCATAGATCTCTGGAAAAAGTAGACTAGTGCCTCTTTCATTGGGCAATAAGGTCAATACATTTCGAAAATGGAAAGTAATACTATAAGATTGACTCAAGACTCAAACTCACTCATGACTCAAACTGATACAAGCTCAAACTGATACAAACTCAAATTGATACAAAACTCTCAACTTTATAGCCTTCACCTCAGTCCCCAAGCTAAAATGAATTGCATCTTTTGAACACTTGCAGTGAAAAGAAAACGGTATATACAACGATTACTTCATGACTTCAGAAATTACCCTAGAAGAAGTAGCACTTCAGGAGCCTATCATTGACTGGTCCTCCTAAACAATCTTGTTCGTCCATCTCTTTGAGTAGGAATGCATTTTGCCCTCTACATGCAACAATCATATAAGGTCCCTTCCACAAGTTTTCAAACTTTCCATGCTTGCCTTTATCTTCATTCCTCCCATCCCACCGTAACACCACATCATCAAGCTAGAATTTATCTTCATTAGTTTTCCAATCATAGATCTTTTTAATCTTCTCTTGCAATCTGAAAGTATTTTGGAAGACTTCCTCCCTTGTCAGTTGTAAATGTATCATCTGATTGATTTTTCGCTGAAAATAATCTTCCTCACTACCAGCCTCTTGTAAAAGTTTCACAACCGGGACTGTCAGGGATGTCGGAAAGGTTGTATCAATGCCATATATAATTTTGAACAGAGACATAACTATAGACTTCTTTTGGCTCACTCTGTCCGCACACAAGGAATTAACCAATTTCTTATGCCAGCCTTTCTTGTTTGTTTCCAGCAGCTTCTTAATGATGTTCACCAATGATTTATTAGATGATTGGGCCAGACCATTACCTTGCGGTAATACACTATGGAGTGAACCAAGGTAATCTTATACTTGCTGCAAAAATCGATCAGCTCCTTGGATTTGAACAAAACTGCACTATTTGTTATGATTTTACTAGGAAAACCAAAACGAGATAAAATATTTGATTCTAGAAATTGAATGATTACCATGTCTATTGTCTGTCTGGTCGGGATTGCTTCAATCCACTTGGTAAAATAATTCGTTGTTGTTAAGATCCACTTGTGTTCAGCCAAATATGTTGGATGAATCTCACCAATAAAATCGAGTCCCCAATGCTGAAAAGGTGTGCTGACTTCAACCGGTTTCAAAGGAAGCGGCAGCAACTTTCTTTTCCCTTGAAAAACCTGACACTCATGACAATTCATTATTGTTTTATAGACATCTGAAAATAAGGTGGGCCAGTAGTATCCCACTCTCAAAATTTTGGTTGTTATTGTCTTCCAAAACAAGTGGCCGCCACAATAACCCTTGTGAAAATCACTCATTATTTGTTGGGTTTCATCTTCAATTAAACAGTTCAGCAAAACACCACCCGGGTCCTTCCAATAAAGGGCATTATTCAAAATGCAAAATTTAGCAACTTTAAGTTTAAGAGTTCTACCTTTATTCTTTGACATTTCCAGAGGTGGAGAAAGGTGTTGAAGTACATAGGCAATATCTGAGTACCGCATTGACTGGAGGAACATTTCAAACGCTTGAATTAGAGAGTTGTCCTCTTCATCTTCAGACATGGCAGTAATAAGATTTATATCTAACGCATGCAAATTTGATTCCACCATCAATCTAGCCAGACCTTGTCCTTTTATTAGCTTTGTAGGCTTGATCTCCAAATTGTATTCTAACATTGCTACAATCTATTTTCCCCGTCCCTTCCGGATCAGTTTGTACCAGTACATCCTTAACTGTTGTGTTGGGAACATATGCTAGGATGTGAGAGTGCAGAATATACACTCAGAAATCCTTCAAGGCTTTGACAAGAGCAAGAGCCTGCTTCTCAATTATGTTGTACTTAAAGGTTGCATCCCTAATAGTTTTGCTAAAGAATGCAATGGGATTTTCTGTTTGATCTCTCTTTTGCATTAAAACTGCTGCCATGGTATGCTCGGATGCGAATGAGAATAAAATGAAATCATGTGTATAATCTGGACTAATCAAAACTAAAGCTGTAGATAAGGCATAATTTACCAAATTAAATGATTTCATAGCTTCCTTTGTCCATTTCACCACGATATCCTTCTTCAACATATTAATGATTTCTCTCAAATGTTCAGCAAGATTAGGTACAAATCTTCATAAGAAATTCATCTTACCGTTGAATGCTTGTATTTCCTTCTTGTTCCTAGGAAAATCTATCTGCTGAATTGCTTCTACTCTTGATGGATCAATGTGAATGCCTTCTTTCGAGATAATATGGCCAAGCAGCTTCCCTTCATCCATAGAAAAGATACTTTTCTTCGGATTGAGCAATATTCCAACTTTCCTACTGTTAGTGTCGATATCTTCATCCCTCCGTCAAAGATCAAATCCTCTTGTTGCATTGCATATAGGTGTTCCGCCCAGTCAGCTGCATTCCATTAGGAGCATGGATCATTTGATAGTAGTGGCTTCTCCTACAGTTTCCCTCATGTCATTTACCTGCTGGCCCATGTTTATTCATCAAAATCATATACAGTCACCTTTTTGTCTTAAAGATTGCAGAAGTCTTTTCTAGGGTTTCATTGTCATTTAGGTCTAAAGTTTCATTAGGGTTTCATTTAAAAGGTTTCAAAATGTCCAATAGCAGCCAGCAGGCACATGAGGAGATTCCAGTATCAATAAATTTTATAATCAAGTGTTCAGAGATGTATTTTCCTCAAAACTCTCTTTGAGGAAAAACAGAGTATTTTAGATTTTATTGTATAAATTTATGTAATTTCATCTCCTCCATATGTAATCACTTCACCTGCAACCATGGTCACTTTCCCTAGCCTCAGTAGCTCCAAATCCCCTACAAAACAAACAAAACACAATTCATTCAATTCATCACAAGCTCTAATAAAGTGAAAAAGCTCAAAATAGAGATAAGAAATAAAGTCATATTCCCAACATTATAAAAGTGGGTTTTTTATGCATCAAAAATTAAAAGCTCCTTGTATATGAATGATTTCTTTAATTTGAAAAGTGCATTTGCATTCAAAGAACCAAAAGTGAGCAAAGCAAGGTTGTGTTTGAGTCAAGGGAGAACATTGGTAAAAAATTTCTCGAGTTCAGAGGCGCGGCGCATTAGGCAAGTGGCGCGGCGCATAGGGCCGCAGTTTCTAGTGTTAAACTAAACATACGTGACGCACACACAAGGCATGGCACGTTGGGTTTGATGCACGGTGCATAGAGTTGCCAAGCCCGAATTTTCCAACAACTCGCTCCAAATCGCCCAAAACGCTTGGATCTTCATTTGTGCAAGTAGGTTGAGCCTCTATCGCTGCTTTTCATCCAAATTTTGGTGGTTGTTTTATGGTGGTTTTTTAATAAAATCAAACCCTACCTCTCTCTCCAAAGAAAATAGTACTAGGGTTTGTACTGTTGTTTTGGCTGCCAAGTCATTCCCTCACCTTTCCACTCCCTCACTCTTCCTAGTGTATTCCCCTATTACCTAATTCCCATATTCCCAAAACAAAATCTTCTATCCCTATCCCCAATCCTATTTTTCCTAAAATCCCAAATATAATTCCCAAACCCTAGTTCTAAACTCCTAAATTACTCCCTAATCCCCTATTTCCCTACATAAACCCTATCAGAACAGTCCCTAAAATCCCTCATTTTTCCCCCCCTCTACAGTACCCCATATCACTTTTCCCTTGGTGGCAGGAGTCAAAAACATCATAAATCCCCTACTTCTCATCAAGATAGCTCATCCACTAGCAGAGATGGAATATTATCCCTCATATGATTATGAAGAGGAGACACACAGTGACTCACCTACAGAGGTACATGCACCCAGGAGACCTCATAGAGGTGGCAAACATATTCGAGAAGAACCAACCACTCTTGTTGAGTTACAGGCCTTCCCACTCGCCATCACTTGTTTCCAGCACCAGTCCTGCTATGAATTTTGTGAGAAGGTTGCTAGCATTCAGTTTCACCATGAGTTGGCCCGCTTGTTTGTGCTTCATTTACATGATGGTCAAGCCACTCTAGCTGGTGTCACATTCACTTTAACACCAAAATCTATTTCACTAGCAACCGACATTCCTAACATTGGAGAGCAATGGAACAAGAGGCTAGCAGCATTATGAACCGTACATCAAGCCCGATTATTTGAGATAGATCAGGAGAGTTTTTCCTTTTCGGTACCTCAAAGATGCATATGCTCCTTTAATGAAACTGATAATGAAATATTTCAGCTGTGAGGGCCGGTTTTCCCATTTATATGCCTATCATATCAGGCTATTGATGCATTTTACCAAGGTGAGGATGATGAACCTCCCCTACTTCATGTGCTGAAACATTGAGAAGATGACCACCCTAGTGCAGCACAAGACTACTCAACAGCAGTTCAACAGTGTTTACCATTTTTCTCTTATTAAAATTGTGGTCATCCATCAGCTTGGCTTGCAGGGCATCACTTGGGAGGACTTCATTTCTCGTGAGTTTTTCATAGATCCTCAAGGACATTTAGAGGCTTTGTATGAGACAGGTGGACCTTCTTATCAACATGAGGGTCATGAGACATAGAATGCTAGTATCCCAGTGTTTATCACTTATTAGAAGGGCACTAGACGGTTGTTCGCAGTAGCAAAGCGAGTATTATCTCCACCCAGGGTGGAAGGGGTCTCGCTTTCGTCATCAACACAATAAGTTTAGGACAAAGGTAAGAGGCCATTGCAAGATGAGGGGCCTTCAGGTGACTGGGACTTCATTCTCATTGAGGGTGATGATACAGATGTGGGCCCGCAAAGCATAAATCTCAAACAAATCATCCAAGAGCAGCAGGCAGAAATCAATGCCTGTCCCTCAACTTGGAGAGAGCTAAGTGGATTATAAAGTACCTGGAGAAAAGGAATAAGTAGCTTGAAGATCAGCAAGTGATTATGAAGTTGCAAAACATTCGGGAGAATCGCCAAGCTGCCCAAAGGAGGAGGGTGGAGTTCACTTCACTTGAGCAAGAGATCAATGCCGATCGGGAGTCTTGGCTTGAAAGAGTCAATATCCACTTAGAGAGGTTGTTGGAGAAGGCCAACAAGGAGAAGACATTGTTGATACATATGGCATATCATTATATGGCGAGAAACAAAGTTTGTAATGCCAGAATCAGGAGCTTAAAGGCAAAATTGAAGAGGGCATCAAAGAGGAGAAAGGAGAATGATCGACTTCAGATATTGGCTAAGGCTTCCTTGGCCCAATACAATGCTTGATGGAGAAGACTCAGCCCAAATTTCAAAAAAATTGGGGCATTTTTTCATTTTTGAAATTTTTGGCACAAAAAACAGAATTTTCTGCTCTATGTGCCACGCCACGTGGCGCTCGCTTTTGATAGGAGCCTCCAAATCACAAAAACTCAGCATTTTTGGATTTGGAATGGAAAAATATGCTTTCCTACCAATGGCCAAGAAATTTGGATAGGTTTTGAGCCCTCAAAAAGGTCAAAAACACTCAAAAAATGACCTTGTTGCCCCTATTTTGACACACATGAAGCAGTGTTGGGAGAATTGAAGTTTGGAGGGGAAAATGGAAGCCAAATTGAAAAATTCCACTTGGGTTGGAAATTAGATAGGTAGACCTTTCCAACAAGCACACTTGGAGTGAATTTGGACACATAGAAGGCCTTAAAAAGTGGCTCCAAACAGGCGCTATGCCTAGAGAATCAGGCGCGGTGCATAGAGGAAAATTGGCCCAGTTTGACCAGGAATGCTCTATTTTTCGCCTAGCTTTTACCAGTTTGAATTTTTCATCTTCTTAATGTCAAATTTTTTATTTAATTTAATGTAAATTGATGGATCATTATGTAAATATGTCAAATTTTCACTTACGGAGGTAGATTCATCTGTTAAAAAGTTGTTTGAAACTGAATGAATCAGTTCCCTTGTTTCTAGAGGCATGTTGTTCCACTGCCTAATTTCTAGTTCTCAGTTTAGAATTAGTTGGAAAAGCTCCTAAACATGTTATCTCGACTCCTAGAGACTAGGATGAGCTATGGTTTGTCTATATTATGTGTTTTTTCAGTCATTAGCATGGTTGGACTTTTGAGAAAGCAAGGAGCTTCATTATACACTCATATTAGCATTTTGGCTAAGGAATTGAGACCAGGGTTTTGTTGAAGCCCCGAAAATCGGGTCGACAACAAGGGGGATACTCACCCAGTCCAGACCTTGGTTGACAGCTCCTTATCCGTTTCGTATAGTGAGTCCGACTGGGGATAATGGGACCAGTTTCCCAATCTAAGGGTGTGTGTGTAGAATTGGATGTTGTTGATCTAAAGTTCATATCTGAGCTACTTTAATCTAACTCTATGCTATTGTAATCTAATGAAAACAGCACATCTAATCTATGGTAACCCAGGATGTAATTCTTCTATTATGCGATCTAAAGAGATTTCAAATAATAGCTGGTAATAAAGATCATTCAGCAATTATAAGAATAGAAATCAGTTAAGATGAACCACTTTGCATAAAAAGTTAAACAAAACAGTTGTGAACAGCATATCGCATAATAAGTTATTCACACGTTAAACATAAATAAATGGTTCCACAGAACAAAAGTGCCAAATGGTAGCACAAACATTCATGTAATAACATATAAACAACTAAAAATTGTATGTTGCTTTAAGAATATAAGCAGAAACGGTCAAGAGATAAAAGTACCATTTATGACTGGTCCTACTCATAAGCTTCAAGCAACAATGATTTATCTTTCCTTGTTCTAATATCTACTAAGAGTACAGAAGTGCAACACCAGTAGCAGATATCAAATGCAAACATCAATAAATATCGATCCTTCCATTCATCAAAACCTCCTCTGAGGGTGCAGAAGTGCATGTTCTGAGGATAAGTTTTTGACAAATTTCTGGACCCTTCTCTAAATGCATGAGAAGCATTTAAATACTACTAACTAAATATGATAATAAGTTATTTACAAAAAATCAGGATGTGGTTTTCAAATGACCGCCCTTTTTCTAATCTAATTCTTTAAGCAAAAAATAAGATTCCAAATTAAGCTATTTCTGTATCTAGTCTTTAAAGCTGCATGTGTTCAACATTTTTTTAAGGAGAGTCCGTTGGCTAACTTCTACTTTGAGCTGTGCTGAGAAAACGGAATCAACGAGTGCTGGCACCACCTTTTCAGCCGTATTTGTGATACATTTCACGGTCATCCACTGACTATGCGATTTAACCAAATATGTCCAGTAACATTCCCAATTTAATCCTTTTAGTGCTTGGATTTCCTTTTCCTTTTCTCGTGCTTTCTGCTTCCAATCCTCCTCTAATTTTGATTTATTTGGCAAATACCCTAGAATAGTTTCTGCGATTAGATTTTCTCTGTGCAAATTCTCATTTATACTGTCGATGAGAATACTTGTTGTTGTAGCCGTTGTACCTGCCGCCTTTTCTGCTTCCTTGTTTTGATCATCCCACTTACTAAAGAGTAACTCTTTATGATTCTCATTTATCCTGGGTGCGCCTGCCTCTTTTCCTTCATCTCCATCCTGCCAAGTCAGATAATCAGTCACCTATTTGTCAACCAGATCATAATCGCTTCATAATTCGACCACTTGATTAGTGATCTTATCACTCATTTCGCAATATTAACTCCATTTTGATATCTTTTGCCTCAATACTTTGTTGCTGTAGTATTTGTTTATTCAAAGCAATAGATTCTGAAATAAACTCTGTAAGCTTGGGCTCATCTTTATGCGTCTCTTGTAAATTTTGCAATTGTTTTCCTTTTTCATCCAGACTTCTTTGATAACTTACTTGCATGTGTTGGAACTCTTCCTGTAACTTTTCAAGTTGTTCGCGTGCCTCATTATTAGTATTGGCTTGTTGCAATTGTTGTTGTAGTAACTGTATTTGATCTTCTTGTTCTTTCAACAATTGTTGTACTTTTGATGCTTTTTCAATAGTCGCAGAAGCATACGCTCCTGCGATCTGAGACAGCTTAGTGATATTTTCAGTTGGATTTTTGTTGGGGTCTTTCCATAAGACGTCCAATTGCTCAGCATCTTGTTGCAGCATATTTTCTAATTTCCTTTTCTTTCTTTGTCTTCTCACTACTGCTTTATGTTGAGGACTATAAAATATGTCCAGAGGAGGAATTTCTTCTATATTAAGCACAAGTTCAGAAGATGGAGTGATAGGAACATTATCTTTTTCTGAGACATTGCCGACTATGGTTGAGATTACTCCTTCTGCATTCTGAGTATTGCTCGTAGGTGATTTTGGGATTTGTCCTTCAAGATTGATCAGCTCATTGAAGTTTTCCCATTCCTTGTCTAGCTCAGTTATGACAGGTGGTGGTTTGATGATGAGAGAGGGAGGATCT
The DNA here is from genome assembly GCA_000404065.3 of Pinus taeda. Lineage (NCBI taxonomy): Eukaryota > Viridiplantae > Streptophyta > Pinopsida > Pinales > Pinaceae > Pinus > Pinus taeda. The sequence continues at coordinate 66,518 of APFE031748714.1, forward strand.
TTCTGCGAGCAGGTAGTAACTTGCTGTTGCAGAATTTTCATCGACTGAGCCGTGTCTTTAGCTTCCTCTTCGTTCTTATTTTGGTCATTCCCAGATCTTTTAGAATGTTCAGATGCTTCTCGCGCAGACTTAGATTTAGATCTGGAACTGCTTGAATTCCCACTAAGGCTGATGCTTGGAGTTGGCTCTCTGGTAGGTAATCGCAGCTTTTCTAAAGGGATAGTAGCCAATCTTTTTTCCCTGTATATCGTGAACTTTTGAAGGTCTTCTGGAGATAATTGCGATTGGGCTTCCCGCAAAATTTCTTGGAGTGAGCTTTTATTTTGGAACAAGTCATCAAATAAATCCTTTTTGCCAAAGAATACTTTCACCTTGACCATAGTTGTGAAATTCTGAGCAATTTCATTTAGGTCAAATGGTCTTGCTGGGATTTTAAATAACTAGAGACATTTTATATTCTGTATTTCCGCGAATCCATGACCTACATCGAACAGTGGAAAGGCCCCACAAGCCACAAGAAACTGTGGCCATATGGCCTTCTTCTTGTCCTTTAAATCTTTTGTTAGGGCGCCTTCTGAACAGGTTTGATAAGCAATTTCTCGAGCCAGAAGTTTATCGGGGATATATAAAGGTAGAACATGAGGGGGGACAGTGCTTCCAAAAACTCTATTATAAGTGAATAATTCCTCCCCAAACCATCTTGCGATGGGGATGATATCTATCTGTGCCTCGGGTGAGCACCTTAGGGGGTCATTCTATACAAGGGTAGGATAAGCCCGTGACAAATTTGGTAAAAATGTGGAACGAACTGGGAGTCCCATAATATCTTATGATAGACATGAATGGGTAATGGGTCCTGAGTCGTCCATTTCCAACCTAAAACAGGAAATATAGACACATAACAAATAGAGTCCATAACATATGCGGATAGGAAAAGGGGGGGATAGATCCTTTGAGACATGGATCTTTTAGACCGGTAATTGAGAATAGTCATGACTAGGTTATCAGAAAAGACCTTGGCCCAATCTATAATTACGGCATTTGTAGCAGCATCTATTAATGGCAACCATTCATATGAAAACTTATTGATATCTAGATTCCTAAACAATCTACAGAGCATGGTTGCAGCAAAACAATATGGGGAGGTGAGGGAACTAGTGCTGTACATACCACTTTTGTCTTTCTTGAGAGGTTCATCTTTTCTGGACCAATCCTTGGTGGTCTCTGATAGGTCCGGGTTTTCTGCCACGAATTTCTCAATGAATTGCGTGTTGTAAGCTGCCTGCAGCTTAGGAAGATGGTACATGAGTTTTAAATCTTGTACAGCGAACGATCCGATGAGCCCTTGTCCTTGAATCTTGAACTTTTTGTCCTTCATTTCTGCATTATCAAGTATCCACTTGATCATGTCCGTATATGGAAGAATTTTGGGTCTTGCTGTTATCCTATGTAGGAATGAGCAAGCTAATTCTTCTAGGGATGCCTCGGAAGATCCCTGTGAATCTGAGCCAACGGTAACCTTCATTATTCAGGGGTTTTCTTCTTCAAGAAATCTGTACATGCCTTCCCATGTTGATATCCCCGCATCACACTATGTCTGTGTATAATGGTGCCATTCCCTTCACCTCGGAGCTCTGAGCTTTATTTTTCTTTCCCATTTCTTCCAGCGTATTGCCTTGTATAGTGCTCCGCTCTCTGTTCCTGCAGCTCACAAGTGAAATGGAAATGATTGACCAAGAAAGATAATGGGAGAGTTTTAAATGCAGCAGATACATCAAATATTCCACCTTACGTGAAGAAATTCTGTGAAAAGCACGCATCCATGTTTCATTAATAACTGACATCTAATCCTTTATTAATATTTAAAGCGCATGATCTTATGTCAGATTATAGTAAGTGGCCTTTCTTGAATAACGTGCCCAAAAAGATTCGCGATGGAGCGATTCTGCGATTTGCATCGCGACATCACAATCATCGCATATCGTGATATCGCAATGTCGCAAATCACAGAAGTTTTATGTTCGCCAAATTTCGTTAGACTATTCCCTGTGATATGCGATCTTGCGATCGGTGTTATCGCAGATCGGTGAATCTTGAAGTTTTTCTTATTAGCTCTTTCTTATTGCGATGCGATAGCCAAATGATGGGACTTTACTATCATTTTGCGATGTGGCTTTCTTTTTTAGAGATTTTTCTTATCATAAACTTAGGTTTTTTAAGTATTCAAAAGATCTTCCTAAGTTTACGATGGTGACCTTATTCTGGAGAAAGGAAACTATTGCTTTTCCTAAAATTTTAGCTAAGCATCCCCATTCATTTAGTCTTTTGGATAACACTTAAATGAAAAAAGGGGGGGTTGTTGCTGGCCACAACAATTGGCGATTCACTTGGGAGAACCAGTTATCTCTGTTTTTCTTTTGAACTTTTCAAACTTCTAAAATAGAAAGTTTTTTAGAAATCTCAATCTTTATTATGGAAAGATGAAGTATATTATGCTCTAAACTGTCATGATATTTTATTTCAACCTCTTTCCATTTTAAATATTCGCTTCTCTAGCTTGTCCTTGCATTTACATCAGTCATTACTTGGTCTTGTAAAAAAAAAAAAAAAAAAAAATCCCCTGTGAACCAGTTTTAAATATGCTCATTTGTCGTAGGTAGAGCCTCTGCTACCAGCAGGCGTCCATAGCCTCGACAGGGTTACCTGTTACCCAGCAATGATCCTTCATCCTGCTTAAGGTGATCTACAACTTTCAAAGAAAAACCCATATTGACACTTATTGCTTTGATTTTCTTTTTTATTCTTAAAGAACAATGTCTTGGTTTGGTAGCCAAATTATGACACAGTCATTCACTTGATTTACACTTTTGTTGAACAAGTTGGCTAGTGATGAGACCCCTTGTCTTTTGATTTCAACAATCTTGAGTCATTGCCCTGTTTTGGTGAACAGTATTGGCAAAGTCAGCAGGTTATAATACTCGTGATCATGATAAGCCGGCTCGTGATGAGACCTCTTATTCTTTAAGATAAAGTGTATTCATGGATTATTCCTCTGAATGCCGATTTTATTTAGCAAGGAGGAAGTCATTTTTTCCTTAAGAAAGTTCTGGACGACAATAATAGAGTTTGAAAATAGTTGCTTTACAGAGAATTCCTATTTTTCTATTGATACCTTTCATTGTGCGGATATAAAACAATTTCTTCGCCAAAGGTTGCTTTCGTCAAAATTTTTGGAAGTTAAAACTAGTATTGTATCTGGGTTAGAGTTTTTTTAACAGCATCTAGTAATAATAAATATCAAGTTTCCAAAAGATTTGCTATTTATACAAGCAAGAGTTTAAAATATGAAAAGAGAAATGGTGTCTTTAGTAAATGTCAGATGCTATTAACCAAAGCAAATTTTATTTAGGGGGGAAAATATTTAAAGAAATGAGAGGTGACTATTCCCTTGGATTATATACAATATGGATAATCTCTTCTTTTATTTTGCCTATCAACTTTAAAAATTAATTTATCCAACTAGTAACCTAACTAAATTACTCCTACTCCTATTTTAACTATATACAGAAAAATTGACTAGGTAAAATGATATTTCCAGTGAAACCATCTTTTCATTTTTATTCCTACACATATGTACCCTTTAAACATTAGTGTTAAGATAAAAGCTTTTCTTGGACTGTCAATATTGAATGTGGAATCAGAAAGTGAAACTTCAGTCGGAATTCTACTCAAAATTTCTTTTTTATGAAATCTTCTTTCTAATTGGATACCTATTGGATCATAGAAATCAGGATGAATTTCTATTATGGATTGGCGATCATTCAATAGGAAAGATGACAGGCTAATTTTAATTGCCTGAAATCTATTATGCATTAAAGTCAAGCTTTTAGCAATTTCTGGTAAAAGGAAAGTTTCCACATATAAATCACTAAAAAAAATGAATAATAGATGGAAATTTTCCAAAAGCGAATTGTCAATTATCATGAATTGCTGGTAAGTTTCCAAAAATACTTTCTTTCTTTGATGATGTTTTGGATGACATAGAAGTTTTTCAAGGAAGGTTGTTATTGACTGATTTTGGTTTTGACACAATTCATCTTTCCAAAATGGTAATGCATCTCTCGAGTGTTCTTTGATCAGGTGTTCAATATACCATAGCAATCTATCAAAAGTCTGAAAATTTAAAACACAATCCGATTTTATACAAAATGAATGCAGGCAAGAAAGAATGTAATGATTATCTGTACAACTAGTGTTATAACGCAACTAGGATTGATTTGGAATATCTTCTTTTTCACAAGGATTGGCGAGAATCATGGGATGTGAGTAATTTCGAATTTCATCTTGTGAATCAGAAAACAAATCATGATTGGAATAGGCATGGTGGTTTTCTCATGATATGAATCATAGATCGGGATATTGTCTCGGATAGTAAAATCATGCAAATGATCCATCACTCTGAAATGAGGATTGACTGGTATAATTCTTGAATTAGAATATCTCTCATTATCTGAGTCTTGTTGAGTTACTTGAGATAAATCAACATTATCATCGGCTAAGTAGCTATCATAAATGACTTCGCAGGATTCCCTGGATTTTTCTTTTTTATCCCGTATATTCAAAAAGGGAAGGTCAAGTCGTTCATGTTTGAAAAGGACAAAAGGAGTTTCTATAGCTGTCTCTTTATCTTGAAATCCTAATGGTGATTTACTTGGCTAATCCTCTGTATATTTTGGGATTTTATTAATACTGAGGGGAAGAAAATTATCATCACTAAAAACATCAAGATAAAGAGAAAAATGTAATTCTGAAACAATGCATTTGAAAATATCATCTTGAAGAATTTATTGTTGATCACATTCATCGTAGATATTAGGCTTTAGATCATACCTTTGTGTGTTTGTATTTTCCGAAAGAGAATTAGTTTGTTGTTCTAACCTTGATCTCTGCATTTGTTGACTTGCGATGATATTATCTAACCTTGTCTCCAAGTCGCTTTCTGTTTCCAAGGTAGGCTTTCCTTCAACATTCTCGCTTGTGTCTTCTTGTATTAGAGCGGGCATATCTTCTAATCTTCAGGAATTTTCTTCATCATGAATAATTCGCATATTCAAATTGGAATTTTCATTCATATTAAAAGAAAATGGAACTAGACTTGGACTAACTTCTGCTGGATCGGGCACAGGAGGCAGAGAACAGTTATGCTCAGTGCAATCTGAAGACTCTTCATCCATGAGTTCGTTCTCAATATCATATTTTAGACCATTAAGATGAAATCTCATATTAAAATCCCTAACAGATTCACCTTCTTTTCGTAGATATTCAATTTCATCATATACCTGATCATAATCATAGCAATCAAATTCACAAATGAAAGCCTTGACGAATTGGTCCCAGCTGTGAATTGAGGCAACTGGGAGGGTTCTACACCAGTTTCTTGCTTCTACTGTGAATGTGAGAGTAAAAATTCTGCATAAAATGTCTTCGTCAATTCCTTGGACGTTCGAACTTAAAACACTTTGAATAAATTGAAGGGCGTGATTAAAAGCGGAAGAATTACTCTTACCATTGAATTTTACCTGAGACAAGAGTCTTACCACTTCAGGTGGGGTGTTGGAAGATGCACAAACATGGATACAACTCCAAATAGGAAGTTTGAGAGAAGTCATCTTAATTCAAATATCACAGTTACCAACAACTCCAACAGACAACATGCTTCAGGCCCTCCTTCTAGCGCCAAATATGTTGAAGCCCCGAAAATCGAGTCGACAACAAGGGGGATACTCACCCAGTCCGGACCTTGGTTGACAGCTCCTTATCCGTTTGTTATAGTGAGTCCGACTGGGGATAATGGGACCAGTTTCCCAATCTAAGGGTGTGTGTGTGTAGAATTGGATGTTGTTGATCTAAAGTTCATATTTGAACTACTTTAATCTAACTCTATGCTATTGTAATCTAATGAAAACAGCACATCTAATCTATGCTAACCTGGGATGTAATTCTTCTATTATGCGATCTAAAGAGATTTCAAATAATAGCTGGTAATAAAGATCATTCAGCAATTATAAGAATAGAAATCAATTAAGATGAACCACTTTGCCTAAAAAGTTAAACAAAACAGTTGTGAACAGCATATCGCATAATAAGTTATTCACACATTAAACATAAATAAATGGCTCCACCGTACAAAAGTGCCAAATGGTAACACAAACATTCATGTAATAACATATAAACAACTAAAAATTGTATGTTGCTTTAAGAATATAAGCAGAAATGATCAAGAGATAAAAGTACCATTTATGACTGGTCCTACTCATAAGCTTCAAGCAACAATGATTTATCTTTCCTTGTTCTAATATCTACTAAGAGTACAGAAGTGCAACACCAGTAGTAGATATCAAATGCAAACATCAATAAATCTCGATCCTTCCATTCATCAAAACCTCCTCTGAGGGTGCAGAAGTGCATGTTCTGAGGATAAGTTTTTGACAAATTTCTGGACCCTTCTCTAAATGCATGAGAAGCGTTTAAATACTACTAACTAAATATGATAATAAGTTATTTACAAAAAATCAGGATGCGGTTTTCAAATGACCGCCCTTTTTCTAATCTAATTCTTTAAGAAAAAAATAAGATTCCAAATTAAGCTATTTCTGTATCTGGTCTTTAAAGCTGCATGTGTTCAACATTTGTTTAAGGAGAGTTGGTTGGCTAACTTTTGCTTTGAACTATGCTGAGAAAACGGAATCAACGAGTGTTGGCACCACCTTTTCAGCCATATTTGTGATACATTTCACGGTCATCCACTGACTATGCAGTTTAACCAAATATGTCCAGTAACATTCCCAATTTAATCCTTTTAGTGCTTGGATTTCCTTTTCCTTTTCCCGTGCTTTCTGCTTCCAATCCTCCTCTAATTTTGATTTATTTGGCAAATACCCCGGAATAGTTTCTTCGATCGGATTTTCTCTGTGCAAATTCTCATTTATACTGTCGATGAGAGTACTTGCTGTTGTAGCTGTTGTACCTGCCGCCTTTTCTTCTTCCTTGATTTGATCATCCCACTTACTAAAGAGTAACTCTTTATGATTCTCGTTTATCCTGGGTGCGCCTGCCTCTTTTCCTTCATCTCCATCCTGCCAAGTCAGATAATCAATCACCTGTTTGTTAACCAGATCATAATCGCTTCGTAATTCAACCACTTGATTAGTGATCTTATCACTCATTTCGTAGTAGTAACTCCATTGTGATATCTTTTGCCCCAATACTTCCTGTTGTTGTAGTAGTTTTTCATTCAAGGCAATAGATTCTGAAATAAACTCTGTAAGCTTGGGCTCATCTTTATGCGTCTCTTGTAAATTTTACAATTGTTTTCCTTTTTCGTCCAAACTTCTTTGATAACTTACTTGCATGTGCTGGAACTCTTCCTGTAACTTTTCAAGCTGTTCGCGTGCCTCATTATTAGTATTGGTTTGTTGCAATTGTTGTTGTAGTAACTGTATTTGATCTTCTTGTTCTTTCAACAATTGTTGTACTTCTGATGCTTTGTCAATAGTCGCAGAAGCATACGCTCCCGCGATCTGAGACATCTTAGTGAGATTTTCAGTTGGATTTTTGTTGGGGTCTTTCCATAAGATGTCCAATTGCTCAGCATCTTGTTGTAGCATATTTTCTAATTTCCTTTTCTTTCTGTGTCTTCTCCCTACTGCTTTATGTTGAGGACTATAAAAGATGTCCAGAGGAGGAATTTCTTCTATATTAAGCACAAGTTCGAAAGATGGAGTGATAGGAACATTATCTTTTTCTGAGACATTGCCGACTATGGTTGAGATTACTCCTTCTGCATTCTGAGTATTGCTCGTAGGTGATTTTGGGATTTGTCCTTCAAGATTGATCAGTTCATTGAAGTTTTCCCATTCCTTGTCCAGCTCGGTTATGACAGGTGGTGGTTTGATGATGAGAGAGGGAGGATCTTTCTGCAGGCAGGTAGTAACTTGCTATTGCGGAATTTTCATTGATTGAGCTGTGTCTTTAGCTGCCTCTTCGTTCTTATTTTGGTCGTTCCCAGATCTTTTAGAATGTTTAGATGTTTCTCGCGCAGACTTAGATTTAGATCTGGAACTGCTTGAATTCCCACTAAGGCTGATGCTTGGAGTTGGCTCTCTGGTAGGTAATCGCAGCTTTTCTAAAGGGATAGTAGCCAATCTTTTTTCCCTGTATACCGTGAACTTTTGAAGGTCTTCTGGAGATAATTGCGATTGGGCTTCCCGCAAAATTTCTTGGAGTGAGATTTTATTTTGGAACAAGTCATCAAATAAATCCTTTTTGCCAAAGAATACTTTCACCTTGACCATAGTTGTGAAATTCTGAGCAATTTCATTTAGGTCAAATGGTCTTGCCGGGATTTTAAATAACTGGAGACATTTTATATTCTGTATTTCTGCGAATGCATGACCTACATCGAATAGTGAAAAGACCCCACAAGCCACAGGAAACTGTGGCCATATGGCCTTCTTCTTGTCCTTTAAATCTTTTGTTAGGACGCCTTCTGAACAGGTTTGATAAGCAATTTCTCGAGCCAGAAGTTTATCGGGGATATATAAAGGTAGAACATGAGGGGCGACAGTGCTTCCAAAAACTCTAATATAAGTGAATAATTCCTCCCCAAACCATCTTGCGATGGGGATGATATCTATCTGTGCCTCGGGTGAGCACCTTGGGGGGTCTTTATCATATATCATTCTATACAAGGGTAGGATAAGCCCGTGACAAATTTGGTAAAAATTTGGAATGAACTGGGAGTCCCATAATATCTTATGATAGACATGAATGGGTAATGGGTCCAGAGTCATCCATTTCCAACCTAAAACAGGAAATTTAGACACATAACAAATAGAGTCCATAACATATGCGGATAGGAAAAGGGGGGGATAGATCCTTTGAGACATGGATCTTTTAGACCGGTAATTGAGAATAGTCGTGACTAGGTTATCAGAAAAGACCTTGGCCCAATCTATAATTACGGCATTTGTAGCAGCATCTATTAATGGCAACCATTCAGATGAAAACTTATTGATATTTGGCTTCCCAAACAATCTACAGAGCATGGTTGCAGCAAAACAATATGGGGAGGTGAGGGAACTAGTGTTGTACATACCGCTTTTGTCTTTCTTGAGAGGTTCATCTTTTCTGGACCAATCCTTGGTGGTCTCTGATAGGTCCGGGTTTTCTGCCACGAATTTCTCAATGAATTATGTGTTGTAAGCTGCCTGCAGCTCAGGAAGATGGTACATGAGTTTTAAATCTTGTACAGCGAGTGATCCAATGAGCCCTTGTCCTTGAATCTTGAACTTTTTGTCCTTCATTTCTGCATTATCAAGTATCCACTTGATCATGTCCGTATATGGGATAATTTTGGGTCTTTCTGCTATCCTATGTAGGAATGACCAAGCTAATTCTTCTATGGATGCCTCGGAAGATCCCTGTGAATCTGAGCCAGCGGTAACCTTCATTATTATGGGGTTTTCCTCTTCAAGAAGTCTGTACATGTCTTCCCATGCTGATATACCCACGTCTTTGTTACACGCTGTGTCTGTGTATAATGGTGCCATTCCCTTCACCTCGGAGCTCTGAGCTTTATTTTTCTTTCCCATTTCTTCCGGCATATTGCCTTGTATAGTGCTCCGCTCTCTGTTCCTCCAGCTCACAAGTGAAATGGAAATGATTGACCAAGAAAGGTGATGGGAGAGTTTTAAATGCAACAGATACATCAAATATTCCACCTTACGTGAAGAAATTCTTTGAAAAGCAAGCGTCCATGTTTCATTAATAACTGACAACTAATCCTTTATTAATATTTAAAGTGCATGATCTTGAATCAGATTATAGTAAGTGGCCTTTCTTGAATAACGTGCCCAAAAAGATTCGCGATGGAGCGATTCTGCGATTTGCATCGCGGCATCACAGATCGTGACATCGCAATCATCGCATATCACGATGTCGCAGATCACAGAAGTTTTATGTTCGCCAAATTTCGTTAGCCTATTCCCTGCGATATGCGATCTTGCGATCGGTGTTATCGCAGATTGGTGAATCTTGAAGTTTTTCTTATTAGCTCTTTCTTATTGCGATGTGATAGCCAAATGATGGGACTTTACTATCATTTTGCGATGCGGCTTTCTTTTTTAGAGATTTTTCTTATCATAAACTTAGGTTTTTTAAGAATTCAAAAGATCTTCTTAAGTTTACGATGGTGACCTTATTTTGGAGAAAGGAAACTCTTGCTTTTCCTAAAATTTTAGCTAAGGGTCCCCATTCATTTAGTCTTTTGGATAACACTTAAATGAAAAAGGGGGGGGGGGGGGGGGGGGGGGGGTTGTTGCTGGCCCAACAGGTTTTGCAGCACTCTGGGATTCATGTGCATTTTGTTTTGGTACAGTGCTTTCCTCTGTATTTGTGAATTTACTTATGTGTTATGTATGTCATTATCTATCTTATTTCTTCTTAACTAAATCAAACAAGAGTGAAGGTAGAATCCACAGAAATTGCAGTGCTCTATCTAAGGTTTGCTAGGTTTGCTTTAGTTTTTTGATGTTTTCATTTGTTTGAAGAGGATCCATGGCTTTTCTTGCCCTCTTCAACTCCTCACCTGTCTAATCCTTCCATCTCATTCGATTTGAAGTGCCAAATCAGTTGCCTACCTTGCCCCATTGAGATCTTTGCAAGATTGAGCCTCATTCCCTGCACCCAAGATCTGCCTTTCCATTAGAGCCAACAACAACATCATTTTATTCAATCAAACTCTTTGCACATATACCTAGCCTAAGATCAGTATTTATATCAGTCATCTCAAGCCTTTAGTGATCATATTTTGCTGAGATTGACCAGGAGAGAGCCCTCTCCCGACCTGGTAGGGCTAACTACCAGGTTAAGCGTGGTTTGATGTTGGCCCTGGATCCTAACTTTCTTCGCCTGAGGTAGATTTAGGCACTAACACCTACATCACTCAAACACAATCCGCAAATGGTGAATGTGCTCATCATCTGAATTTGAAAACACTGTCAAATAATCTAAATATACAACCAAAAGCACATCCTTTTCATTGGCAAAAGCGATGTCCATTGCATGTTGAAATGTGGCTCCGGCATTTTTCAAACCAAATGGAAATTTAGTATAATGGAATGTTCCCCCAAGGGTGGGGAATGCAGTCTTGTCATGGTCATCTTCATGCACCAAAATCTGATTATATCCGGAATATCCATCAAGCAGTGACATACGCGATGCTCCAATCACTCTCTGGAGGATGTGATCCATCTTCGGCAGCGGGTACTTGTCCTTCAATGACACTTTATTTAAATTGTTGAAATCAATGCACAATTTGATCTCCCTAGTATTTTTCCTCACAAGAACAAGATTAGAAATCCGATCAGAAAATCTGATTGGAACAATTATACCATCCTTGTACAATCGATTTACCTCTTTTTCAATTGAAAGCGGAAACTTGGGATTAATCCTTCTCAACGTCTGATGGAATCGCTTCTGATTTGGCTTGATGGGAATTGTGTGTTGAATTATGTCTTTGTTATACACCTTTAAATCTAAATAATCCCAAGCAAACACATCAGCAAATTCAGACAATAATTTGACATGTTTAGATTTTACCTCGGGAGATAATGTCTTTGATAGTTTCACAAACTTGGGCTTCTCAGTTGTTCCAAGATTCACATCCTCAACACCCTTATCTGTTGGCACCAAGCTTGGCTTCCTAGCTACATCATCTTGATCAAAGAGTTCTTCTAAAGGAATAAGACCTTTAGGAATGACATTGTCCTTTAGCTGCAATATTTCCATCTAATTTTGCAAGAAATCATTAATCTCTTTATCATCCCAAAAGACTTGCCAATACCTTAGATTGTCGGGGACCGCTGTACGGTGCTTGACATGGATCTCAAATTTGTTATTTGAATTCATTGGGATCTTCAAATTACTAGCAGCAGTAGATAGTGAATCTGCAATTACATTTTGTGCACGTGGTACACATGTCAAGGTATAATCTAGGAACATCCTTAAGATATCTAAAACTACATTACGATAGGTCGTCATCTGTGGATGTTTGGCTTGATATTCGCCCTTCACTTGCTTGATTATTAGCTCTAAAGCCCCGTAGACTGATATCCTTTTTGCTTTCATCTTTTTGAGAATTTTCAAACCTGCAACCAGCACTTCATATTCGGCTTCATTATTAGAAAAATCAAAGGCCAAATTATACAAACAAATTCCAACATTGCTAGGGACTTTATTTAGCTGGAAAATAGGGTTGCGGATCCAAATCCAAATACTGGCACCATCCTTGCCCACAGCTCCATCAAAATCCATGCTCTATAGGCCTGATTCTTCCTCTAAGTGCTGAAATTTTGTTTCATCTTCTTTCTTACCTTGACCGATCTCTTCAATTTGCTATTGTTTATTACCTTTCTGCTGTTGTCGGAATGCGGACTGCTCAAAGGTACTTGCAAGTTTTTGTCTTTCATGATCAAGGACCGCTCTGAAATTCTCTGAAATCTCTGGCACATCTTCTACTTCAACTAAATGACTATCAATATCATTCAAGCCACTATCTAAATATAATACAAATGATTCTAAATCTGTATGTACAGCATTAATCGAATGATTTAGTGGTTTCTCCTTGCTTGTGATCATGTACTTCATTTTCCTTTCCCTATATAATTTTCTCAATTGACCAAACACAAGAATAGTAGCATAAGAGAAATCTAGGTGTAAAGTTCCTTTAAGCTTTGCACCCCATGATCTGGACAAAAGCATACCAAACCGTGGTGGAATATCCGCAACAACCACATCCATGAGAACATTCTTGGCTGGGATTTGATCTAGAGACACCACCAAGTCCTTGATAAGACCAATACATCAGACTCTACCGGAATCAAAAGAATAGAGGTCATGATATTTACGCATAATGTCAAGGTCCAATTTCTCCATAATGGCTTTTTGCATCAGATTATGAGAGGCTCGAGAATCAAACATGGCATTATGAAGGATGTACTCATGCAATCTAAGGCTTATATAGAATGGAGGCACTTCACTATCCTCAGACTGACCTTCTAAAGAAGGGCCAAATATGAGCTCTGGGTGATCATCTTCTACATTGACCATATCAGATAAAGGATCTATGTTCAAAATTTTGGACACTTGGTTTTTATAACTGTTTTTGTTCATCAATTCAGTCAAAGGAATTGAAACCTTTAATTTAGCAATCTCATTTTCTAAACTAAAAGTTGAAACTTTATCTACCTCTTTGACTGAAGAGTCCTTCTTTTTGACTTTTTCCTTTGTTGCACTTTACTGATTGATCTTCTCATTTGCATATGGTCCTTGGCTGGAAGTTGGGTCAGCAGGCTCCTTCCCTTTCTTCTAAGTGTTGAGGAGTCATTCTTGGGTTGCGCCTCTTTTCATTTTTGAACTGGGCTGACTGGTACATCTATACTTCTCAATGAATATTGTTTCTGCTATGCTGTCAATGCATTCATATATCCCCTCTGATAATCATCTAATTCATCCTCTAAAACCCCGTCATTTTCTAGTATGAAATATTTATCTGTTTGAACATTTGAAACCTATAAATATTCTTCATCTTCCATGAGAAAAATGGGCAAACCATCAACAGTAAAGAAATGATTTTCTTCCACCATCAGATCATCATCATCTTCACTTTCCATTCCGTGTACCTAATTTTGCTACAAGGGTGTTTTGACTTGTTGTTGTGATGAGTGGTCATGTGTCTTCTACTCTCGTTGTTTAATCTGGAACTGAGTTTTTTGTTGTCCTCTGAAGTTTGGATTTCTGATTGTGTTCCCAAGCTTGTCTGCAATTTTCAACCGATCAAACATATTCTCAATTTTCGGGAGTATATGATTTTCCTTAACATCTGAAGAAGATGTTTCTTCCTTTATAGTCACCTTCTTTTTAGTCTTCATCCTTGCTCTCTTGGCCAGCAGATTTGCCTCTACTCTTACCACATTCTTCTGCATATCCTCAAGTGTGGTAGGATCCCTTTCTCTCAAATGATATGCCATATCAGCATCGAAGCCATCAAGAAATTTGATCAATGCTAACCCCATTGGTGGCTTAATGTTAGCTAGAATAGCATTATAAACTGTATTGAACCTTACACAGTAATCTTAGACACTTTCGCCTACATTCCTTTTTATAGTTTCATACTCAAAAAGAATTTGGAGTGGATTTTTCATTACCTCCCATCGGTCCAGTAATTGTCTATGTAGAACCGGAAAAGTATTGATGGATCCCACTGGTAATTCTCTAAGCCACTTTCGAACCACGCATCCAAAACTTTGCACAAATAATCTCATGGTCACATTCTCTTCATCTACCTCATGGAGATCATAGAAGTCATTCATCTTGTCAACATGCTACTGCGCTGTGATACCTTGAGTGGCATCAAACAATGGTATCTTACTTTGGTAATCAGCAGGCATAGCATCCAAATTTTGAGGCAAAACGAGAGGTGCATATCTGGCAGCCATGGCTCGTGGAAGATTTGAAACTGATGATGAAGTAACTGAGGGATTTGTGACAGCAAGAGGAGTTGATGTAGCAGAAGTGACAAGTGTTTGAGGGGTAATGATAGGATTTTGAGGTATTGAAGGTATGAATGGAGGTGTCGGGTGATTCTCTGAAATATGGGGAAATTATAATGAGTCAAAAGATGTTGAAGTCGAACCAGAGAGTTCATGAATTTGATTGGTGGTGATAAATGATTGAGGAGAATTTTGAAGATTTCGGTTACTTATCAAATTGGCTCATTGGATTTCAATCTCGTTGATGAATTTTGGGTCTACAACTATGTCCAGCAATTCACTGTCTGATGTGGTTCTAAACAAGGATAGACCAAAGTATTTGTCAAAAGGAAGATCTTCGAGGAACAGCCACTTCACAGGGCATGAATGAGATCTGAAAACCGGTCTAGGACTTGATACACTCTCTTGTCTGAGAATCCCGGGAATGAGATTAGGATTTTCGAATGTGGGAGGAGGATTGGGATCGAGGTTGGACCTGGTTTATCTTCTTGAAGCCAGTGTGTTCAGAAATTCTTAAAATTTTGATATTGCTTTACAACTTTCCAATTTTCAGCCTATTGAATTCTAAACTTATCATCCAAAAGTTCAGAACTTCTCAATTATACTGGGGTGATTTATCTTTCGTTCCCCAATATGGTCGCCACTATGTTAGAGCCTAGATCGACCTTAGGCTGAAGGGAGGCAATCTTAGGATAACCACAAACCACACTTAACCTGGTAGCTAGCCTTACCAGGTCGGGAGAGGGCTCTCTCCTTGTAAATCTCAATCAAGATGACTACAAATATGGATTTTATGCTACGTATAGTATCTCTAGGGTTTTTGATTGATTTTAATGGTTTTTTTGTTGGATCAAATGGAGCAGGCAACTTTAAGTCCAGGAAATCAAGTCAGAATTGCAGGGTGTTCTATGGGGCGAGGTAGGTAGGTGTTTTGGCACTTAGAATTGAGTGAGATGGTAAGTCTAAGACTAGTGAGGGGCTAAGGAGGGCATGAAAAGGTCATGAATCCTCTTCAAACAGTAGAAAACATTAAAAACTAAATGTATTCCCAAGGCAAAGCACTGATATCAATGTATTCCACCTATCTATCTTGATTCATTTAGTTTAGAAGAAAGAAATAGATGCTGGCACATATAGCACATGAGAGAAACTGATAACAAAAAGGAGAAACAATGCTAAGACACATGACCGCAAGAATCCCACAAAAATAGCTACAAACCCTGGTTTATTTCCTTGCCAAATTGCTATAGTGATGTACAATGAAGCTCAAAGCATCCACAAGAGTCCAACCTTTACAAATGACTAAGAAAGTCAAAAATATAGGCATCAAAACCATCTAATCTATCCATCAAGGGTCGAATCCAAGAGTTAAGGAGCTGTTTCAACTACATCTAAATTAGGAACAAGAAAATAGGCAGTGGAACAGCGTGCCTCTAAAACCAAGGAAATTGATAAATTCAGTTTTAAACCACTTTTCATTGATGTATCTACACCCTCATGTCATTTTACATCAAATTTACATCATATTACATCATTTACCATCACAAATTTACCAAGGAGAAGAAAAAAAGTCAACTGGTAGTCGAACTCGGAGAAATTTTGAGTTTTAAGCAAAATTGACAAAAATTGGCCAATGCGCAGTGCTATGAGCCCAATGTGCAGCGCCACTTCAAGCATGCTTTTGGAGGCCTTCCACTCCACCAAATCAAGCCCAAGATAGCTTTTTGAAAATATTTATCTGTCTAGTTTCTAAAACATCTTGAATTTCCTAATTTGGAGGTCATTTTCCGCTTCAAAAATCAATTCTCTCAAGACTGCTTCCTGTGGATGCAAAAAGTGGCAGAGAGGGCACTTTTTGAATGTTTTTTTCCCTTTAGGATACCTAGTTTTGCTTCAAATGAGATGCAACTTTCAGAGATTTATGTACTTTTGATACTAAATCCATAACTACAAGACATTTTTCAAATGGGTGTTCCAATCCAATGCGCAGTGTCGGTGGCGCTGCGCATCCACTGAAATTTCCTATGTTGCATAATTCAAAAAAAATGAAATTGACAAAATTTCTTCAAAACTTTCCTAGTTTTGGCTCAAAGGTGCTTCATTGGTTACTTTGTTGGGCTATTGTAACATCAACCAAGATATTAAGCTTATCCTTCCTCTTTTTGCTTTTTAAGGCCCTCCTTAATCTTGCCTTAAGTTGCTTAATCCTTATGTTGCATATCCTATTCAGGGTCAAATAATGATAGGCCATGTGGCAAAGCATTTTATTTTTTTAATTGGCCTTCTCAAGTAGATTCTCAAGGTGAATGTTCACCCTCTCTAACCAAGTTTCTCATTCATTCTCAATTTCTTGCTCAATGGAGGTCATCTTGACCTTTGCCTTCTCTGCCTCTTGCCTCCTCTAATCATTTGCAACTCCATGATAACTTGCCTATTAGTTAATTGCTTGTTTTCCTGCTCAAGGTAATTGATGATCCACTTTTCCCTTTATAAATTGACTGAAAAGGCTTGAATGTTAGCATCTTGTTCCTTGATGATCGTGTCTTTTACAGTTCTTGGATCCTGAGCATCCAAGTCAATGGCATCTACTCCTTGTGTCTCCTCATGGCCAACAAGATCAAAATATATCTCTTGTCCATCACTCTCATGCATCTTTTCCTTGCCTTTACCCTTGTTGTCCTGCCCAATTTGTACCTGTTTAGCTAAAGATGAAGGCAAAGCCCCTTCCACTCCTCATGGAGATAGTATTTTCCTATAGTCTATAGATGAAGGCGAGACCCCTTCCACTCCTTGTGGAGATAGTACTCACCTGGCAGCTGGAAAGAGCATCCTAGTGCCTCTCTCATAAGTCATAAGCACAGGTACCCCCACAGTTTTAGTTTCTTGAACCTTTTGCTATCTTGAAGGCTCGCTTTCCTTTTGGGGGACTGATAAAAAGATTTGAGGACCCTTGAACATCTCATGAGAAATGAAGGTTTCCCATGCCATTCCCAACTGATTGAGTTGATGTAAAACAATAATTTTAATAACAGAGAAATGGTAAATATTGTTGAGTTGTTGTGGATATGGTTTCCTCTTTGCAATAACTATCATTTTCTCTATATTTTTGCATATGAAATAAGGAATACTCATCATTCTTACTCTAGTGAAATGCATGAGCAATCTGATATGGTATGCATAAAGTCTGGAGAACCTACCCTCACAAGTAAAATACTTGATGATGAGTTTCATGAGTGGAGCATACCGGTCCTCCAAAAATCTAAAAGGGAACACTCTACTGGTTCTGCCATGATACTTAGCCTTGATGTAAGGCTGATAATGTTCCCTGCTGATATGTTATCTCTCGTTCTATTTCTCTCCTACCTCTGGGATTCCTATGGCGTTTGCAATGATGGTGGATGATAGAGTGAATGTTACCCCGGCCAGATGTACCACATTGTTGTCCATGTTTGTCACAAACAGTCTTGCTAGCTCACGGTGAAATTTAACTCTCTCAACCATCTCACAAAACTCAAAACATGACTAATATCTAAAGCATGTGGTGGCTAATGGGCAAGAAAGTAGTTCACTCATGCTGATAGGTTCCTCCCTGATAATTCTGCCACCTTTGTAAGGTTTCTTCTGTTGCAAGATCCTTTCCCTAGAGCTGTCACTTAGGGTGTCCTCCTAAAAATCAAGGTCATTGTCTCTTTCCATGCTTGTCTCTATGGGATGATGTGGTGATGATATGGTGAATGGTGGATAATAGATGGGGGAAAAAGATGAGTATGAAGAGATTTATGAAAGGAACAATAGTGATGAGGTGAGGTAGGGGAGTGAGAGGGATGGATAGAGGACCTAGGGTTTTGATGTATGAGGGGCTTAGGGTTTCATAAAGGGATTAGTTCTTAGGGAAAATAGGGAAAGGGAAAATAGGTTATGGAAAATGGGATCAAGGGGTAGATTTCAAATGGTATGAAATAATGTATAGAAGTAAACTAGGGTTTGACTTTTAAGAGACAAAAATCATGAACCATACATGAAAACCCTATTTAAGCTCAAGATATGTTGATACTTACTTGTTGGGAGGTGAATGCAACAAAAGAAGTGATGGAGGATGAATTTGGGTGATTTACAAGCTTCGCAGCTCAATGCATAGCGCAGTCCACCCAATGCGCAGTGCCTGTGTATTTCAATGAAGAGAAAACGTCTCTGATGCGTAGCGCCGGCCTGATGTGCAGCGCCAGCCTCCCAATGCACAGCTCCTGCCAATTTTCTTCAAAATTCAATTTTTTTCCCTCTTTTGCTTAGAAATCGCGATTTTTTCTCTCCACTTGACTTTTTCACAATGAAATGGCTTTCTACCATGATTTTTCTTTAGATACCTTTTCATTTAAATTTTCCTCCTTTCAAAACCCACTTTTTTTTAAGTTTTCATGACCTTTTCAAATGCTTTCTTTTTCTGTTTTGAAGTTTGACCTTTTTCCTTGGCAATTTGATGCACTGATGTCTTGATTTTTTGCTTTTGCAATGGCAAGCATTGGCAAGGTGACCAGGAGTAGCTGATGAGTACTTATTACATATAGAAACTATAAAATTACATCAAATTTTACAAGAATGAAACAATACTTTGTTTTCATTAAATTTACAAATGTTGAGAATTAAACGTTATCTCAAGATTTATGTCTCCTCCACATGTCTACATGACCACTATTTATCAAATATTTTGAACATTTGACTTAGATGGAAACCCTAATACCTAATGATATTGAAAACCCTAAGACCTAAGAATTATTTAAATCAAATGGACAAAAGATAAGAATTAACTCTAAACCATTTAACTGAATTGTGTCTGAATGAGGTCAGCAGATCTTATGTGATGAGGAGTGAAAACTGGAAATAAAGCTACCATCAGTTGATCCATGACCTAATGGAGTGCAGCTCATCAGAATGGGACACCTAATATGAAATGCAAAATAGAAATTTGATCACTGATGGCAGTGTGAAAGCACTGACACTAACAAACCGACTGCGCTTCTGCCCATCATATCAGCTACTCCGTCATAGTCATGATGTAGCACACACCCATATTTCCCTAAGGTTTAGTTTATCATCCCCACAAAATCAATTGCCCATTTTTCAAACGGTTGTAGTTTAATTTGGGTATTTAGTGTCATTTCTTCCCTCTGTGATGGTTTTCCAATCCTTTGACATATATCGCAGGCCTTATAGTGTGCTTTCGAATCCTGGTGTAAGGTCAACCACCATAACCATGTGTGAAGAATCTTATGTGCAGTCGCGTGTCCTGCATAGTGTCCTCCTGCAAAACCCTCATGTGCTTCCATGAGGATCTAACCTCATTCAAATTCAGGTACATATCTTTGCAATATGTCATCGTTTCCCATCTTATAGAGGTGCCCCGCAATGACAGAAAAGTCTATCACGCACACTAGCAATTCCTTCTTCTATTGAAATGAGTATTTCTTCGGCGCAGTCCCTGTTGTTATATTATGGATTATATCTTCGATGTGTCTGTATGTGATGCGCACTGCAAAGCGTTGTGCATCAAGTAGTCCATCCTCCAAATTCGTGGGTTCCTTGCCCGTCTCAATTTAGGACAAGTGATCTGGCCCTACATTTAGGCGCCTGGCTTGACTATGACCTCAAAATCATATTCTTGAAATAGTAAGAGACATATTCATATGCTCACCCCCAACACAGGGTTATTCACCAGGTATTTCAACGCGGAATGGTCGGTATACATCTTGAAATATCCCCCAAGTAAATAGTGTTAGTATTTTTGGAGCACGTACACCATTGTCAACCCCTCGTGCTCTATCGTAGAGTAGTTCTTTTCTGATTTGGACAATCTTTGACTCGCAAATGCGATTGGGTGATCCACACCTTCAACGCCCTCCTGTGTGAGTAAGGCTCCCAATGCAATACACGACGCATCAACATGTACATGAAATTCCACATCCCATTTTGGGAAGATCAGGATTGGAGCGGAGGCTAGTTTCCCCTTTAGGACATCCAAACTCTTCATGCAATCATCATTCCAACAATATGTAACATATTTTTTCAATAGCTTTCCATCGGCGCAGTTATTTGGGTATAACTTTTGATGAACTTCCTATAGTATCCAGTGCGTCCCAAGGTAGCGCGTACTCGTTTAACACTTCGCGGTGCTTCCAAACTTAGGATAACGATAATATTTGTAGGGTACACCATCAGTCCTTGGTTGCAGACCACATGTCCCAGCAGGTTTCCAAAGGGAACGAGGAATGTGCTCTTCTTAAGGTTCAACACAATCTGGTGTCGGTGGCAAGTATCCAGCATCAAGTGTAAGCTTGCTACATGGTGCTTAGCTAATCCAAAGATAGTCTAATCATCCAAATAGACCTCTAAAAACTTGTGGATGTATTCTTTGAACATGGCCACAATGATGTGCAAAAATATAGCTAGCGCGTTCTTCAGTCCAAACGGCATAACAGTGTATTGAAAGCAGCCCCATTCTGTTGTGAATGTCATTTTGCTCCTATCTTCTGGCACGATCTTGATCTAATGGTACCCTGAGAACCCATCCATGAATGAGTATGCTTCTTGACCGCCAACATTTTCCAGTACTTCATCTGTGAATGGTGTCAGGAATGGATCGTGTATACAGGCATCATTCAGCTTCCTGAGGTCTACGCATATTCTTATTTCACCCTTCTATTTTTTTCTCCTGTACTACCATAGGACTCACCCAGTCGGATTCTTCCACTAGTTCAATAATTCCAGCTGCGAGCATTTTGTCTAATTAGTCATAGAACTTTTCTTTATAATTTGGATTCAAGCAATAAGGTTGATGCTTAACTGGCTTCACGTTAGGTTTCAGGGTGATCTTCATCATCCCTAAATTGCCAACGATCCCTTTTAAGTCTGTAATTTTGGTCGGGAACAAGTCTTGGTATTCACGGAGCAACTCAACGACCTTATCCACCATGGCATCATCCCAATAGTCCCCAAGTGTTGCATACTTCAGCTCTGCCTCTGTTCCAACATTGACCTGCTTCGTCTTTAGTGGCGTGGTGATGTCGGGGTCTTCAAGGGATGGTCTGCGAATCTCGCGACAGCCGTCCATTTCTGAAATTTTAATGTTTCATGGGTCCTCATCATCCTCCCCAACATTTACGTTATAACACTCTAGTGTGCAGCTCAACTGTGTCACCCATTCTAGCTAAAGTACTTCCATTGGCTCTTGGGGTATTTTGAAGATAATTGTTTTTACTGCCTGTAGCACATCATCAATAGTATCTAACCAATGATCTTTGAACGTGAAGGTTAATATAAATCCTTCACCCAAGACATCCCATTCGCTTATCCCATGGCATAGCTCAGTCTCAGTATACCAATTCATGGGTATGACATCCAGTGTATGATAGAATAAATGTACCCATTCAGGTTGTGGCTCTTCCCTGTAGACCTTGGTCCATTTTGCGAGGTGTGCCTGTGGATCATCTCATCCGTCATATTTTTCTACTAGTTGTATCTGTGGTTTCCTGAATCATATGTGCATCATTCTTCTGCATTCGCGTCAGTCCTCAAAATTTCCTTGATGTGTACCCCACCATCATGCGGGCGTTGCACGTAGTGCCCACTTTAGAGCATCGAATCAATGTTGTTCTAGTACTACGCTTCCAAATTTGCTCAAAAATTCATCCACTATTGTTAATCCATCTAATCTGATAATGGGGCTCTTAGGCTTCTTGTCTAGCTTACAAGAACCTCTCCCACTTCCAAAGCTTGAATTTTCCCAAGTCTTTTATGATTAACCAATGCGGAATTAAGAAATGTTTGAAAATATAGGTGTATGCTTGTATTTGTTTTTAGCTGATTATTTGCTTTAAAATCTGTTGTTTATACAGATATGTGAATGTGCTTAAACTGATATATAAATGCATATAACAATAAATAAAGTAGTAGTAACAACAGACACATAAGACAGCAAATTAATTTGGAGTTCACCCACAACTCTTGGGCTACATCTCTGTGAGCTCTTGTTAATTCAACTGGGCTCTCTGGGATTATGGTGTAAGTCTTTTACAAGTCTTTGACTCAACTCCTATTGTTCTGTACAAAAATAGTGGGTTCAAATACCATTTTATCCCTTCTGGCTCTTGAAGCTCTGGCTTTTGGCTCTTGGCTCTTAGCTCTAGCTCTTTGGCTCTTGGTTCTGGCTCTTGGCTCCAACTCTGGCTCTTTGGCTCTGGTTCTAGCTCTTGGCTCTAGCTCTTGGCTGTTTAGCTTGGGCTCTTAGCTCTTTGGCTCTCCTACTCTGGCTTCTTTCTACCTTCTGCAACCTTCATGCTCTCTAGCTTTTCACTTGAACTTCAAGTGACCCCAAAGGCTCCCTCAGCTGATTTTCACTTCTCTGCTGCTATTACTTTCAGCATTCAGCAACAAACAACAAATTGGCTACCAACAATAACTCAATAGCCCTCTTTCTTTGGAATTCATGGCTTAAAAGCCAAAATGCACTGCTTGTTGGTTCTCCCTTTCGGGCTCTGCAACTTTTGTCCATGCCTACTCGAATCCCTCCTTTAGCGTTCAACAATCATTGTATAACACACTCAAGGGAAGTAGCCACCTGTTTCTACAGTGGGTGAGCGCAATCAGCGCTTGAGTCCTTAGTAACAGTTGTTCTTTGTTTACACATAGAATGCTTTGAAAACATGGGAAATCTGCATAAAACACAATATATCGGACTTCAAAAGTCCTGAAATCCACCTTATTCTCCTATCGGGTCTGCTTTCAAGTCACATCACATATCGCAAATGGCCTGGTTCCAAGGTTTTCCCCTTTGTATTAAAAATACATTAAAAACCATGGAAAAATCCCGCTTCTCGGATTTGAAATTATATCAAATCTAGCTTATCGTCCCCATCGGGTCAGGCCATCGCATATCTCATGTCGCTAGGCCTGGGGTCCTTCCTGGGATCACCGACAGTGATCCGCCGATATAGGCGATCGCAGTCGCAAGTCGCACCCCCCCGGGGCCTTTCCTTTTGGGATCACTGACAGCGATCTGTCAATATCAGTGATAGTAGTCACAAGTTGCATCAGCCCATCACACTATATGCCTCCAATTGTCCTCGACTATAGCTGCCAATTGTGATTTCCGATCGGATATGGCCGTTGATCGACCAGATCCGACAGCCCTTGTGCAACCATTGTTAAAGCCTCTGATTGTCTTGTTTTTAAGGTTTTCTTCAAGTTTTTAAGGCCCGATAGTGTATCCACCTTCTCCATAACTTCTTCTTTTTTGGTGGTCTTTCCCTTTAGGGAGATTTGGAAGACGTAGAGGGTTTTTAGACCCATTATTCAAAGAATTTTCCTCATTTTCAAAGGAACAAGGGAAGCTTCTTTTCATGATAACTTCTTCATCTGAAATTTGTTTTCGGCCATTCAAGTTGCGTTGGATTTAGAATGAGGAGATCTCTGCAATGAGATTATTTCTAAGGGAAACCCACGATTTTCATTTTCCTCTGATTTACAAAGGATCTGTGCCATTTGTCATCTTTCACCTCTTGCATGAAGTCTTTTAGACTTAGAGATTTATCCAAGATCCATTTTTGGATCATGCCTTCCCATTAAAAGAATTTTTGGTCTCCAAAAGATGGATATACTAATCTGAATAGTAAATGAGAGTGATTCACCCTCTTCTTTCAGCCTTCCTACACTTGCCTTTGCATAGTGCCTCTGAACCAAAGTTTCTGACCACTTCCCTTGTCTGGATGGGCTGGTCTTCCTAAGAAGAATTGTCTTCCTCCTTGCCTTTATACAGAACTTCTACTGAAATGGTTATAGAAGGTAGTTTGAGCTTCTTTGCCTTGATCATTGATCCAAGGTGGCTCAACAAATGTGAAATACATTTTCTCCAAAAAAAATTCATTTGTACCTGTTTGACAAGCTGCCAACAACAATTGGATGGACTAACTCCTGCTTCAATAAAATAAATAGATTTCACATTTTGTGAACACCTCCATGTATTATATATGCATACAAATGATGGACTAGATAACAAGCCCACAAAACATGCCTTTAACAAATGACCCTTCAAGTCAAGCACGTAGAAAAAGACCATTAGGACTCTTTTTCCAAAAGATGAAACTTTCATCATTATCTCCATTTGGAGACCAAGTTAACTTCTTTCAAGTCAACATGGCATCACATGCAATGCATGCATTTCATCCCTGAACTTTCACTTAAACACATTGTACTTTTGAAGCTGAAATGAAATATAATGTAGATGCATCAATAGACATGCAATCTTAATCAGATAAGAACTCTAAATATTCCTTACCAATCCCTTTCAAAGGTACTACCTTTGCTTGCACATCAACATCATCATGTGAATAATTTTGAGACACATCATTCATGGAATCTTCACTT
Organism: Pinus taeda; assembly: GCA_000404065.3. Lineage (NCBI taxonomy): Eukaryota > Viridiplantae > Streptophyta > Pinopsida > Pinales > Pinaceae > Pinus > Pinus taeda. The sequence goes on from APFE031748714.1 coordinate 91,546, forward strand.
CCATTTCTGCCATCTTCTCTTTCCACTTTCTTCAGTTTTGGTGGAAGCATTGTTGGATTCAGTAAATGCACTTCCATTTCTGCCATCTCCTTGCTTATGGTAGTAAGTGCACTGCATGTGCACCCTCTTGATAGCATGATTTGCCTTGTCTAATGGACCTTTGGCTTCTTGCTTCTTTTCCTTTTTATGCTTCCTGTATGCGCCATTTTCTTCCAACATCTACAATCATGGTTATCCAAACCAAAAAAGGAACATGCAACTCTTTTCCCATACATATGCGGAAATTCATCATGCTTTGAAAAATCAAAAGGAATGTGTTTAGAACTAGATTTTTACTTGCCTCTTTCATCTTTATTGCCTTCATGAGGAGGTGAAGCAAATGAAGAAGTGGCTCCCTTTGGAACACATCAAACTCTTCAAGGCTGTTAGAGTCTCCCCAACTCTTTGGTTCAAGTGTATGCTTCTGAACACCTCCATCCTGCAATTGATGTTTCAAGCTATTGTATTCCTCTTGGATACAACCTTCACACTTGTAAGGTATAGGACATGAACTGAAACTCCTTCTTGGGACTGTTTCAATGGCTTTCATGGCAGCTTTGGAATTCTCTCCATAAGACTGCCCATAGCCAAGACCCAAATATTTAGGCCTTTCCTCAACCATTATTGGTTCAACAATACCTTGTGCATGCTTTCAAAAGCCCTTTCCTTCATAGCCCATCTTGGACAATTAGCTTGGAACCTATGCCTTTAGCATGTTTCTCAAAAGAACCAATACAAGCATTCTCAGAAGAATTTGAAGACAAACTGGAATGGCTTACCTCTTCTTCAAGCTGGTACTTGACTAAGGCTTCTTGGGCAACAAAGAGTTGAGTTTCCAACTCATGCATCCTTTTCAGGTTCATATTTGTAATATGAAGTTTCCTCTCCATTTCCTGCAATTTGTCAGCAAGCAACTTCTTCTCTTCCTTCATGGAATTCATCTGCTTTCTATGCATAGTCGCAAGTCGCACCGCCACGGGACCTTTCCTTTTGGGATTGCCAACTATGATCCGCCAATATCGGTGATTGCAATCGCAATTCGCATCAGCCCATTGCACTATATGCCTTCGACTGCCGCTGGCAATTGCGATTGTCGTTCAGATCTAGACCGTTGATTGGCCAGATCCGACGGCCCCTATGCAACCATTGGTAAAGCCTCTGATTGTCTTGTTTTTAAGGTTTTCTTTAGGTTTTTAAGGCTCGATAGTGTATTCGCCTTCTCCATAACTTCTCCTTTTTCGGTGGTCTTTCCCTTTAGGGAGATTTGGAAGACTTAGAGGGTTTTTAGACCCATTATTCAAAGAATTTGCCTCATTTTCAAAGGAACAAGTGGAGCTTCTTTTCATGATAACTTCTTCATCTGAAACCATTTTTTCCCATTCAAGTTGCGTTGGATTCAGAATGAGGAGATCTCTGCAATGAGATTATTTGTGAGGGAAGCCTACAATTTTCATTTTCCTCTGATTTACAAAGGATTTGTGACATTTGGCACCTTTCACCTCTTGCATGAAGCCTTTTAGACTTAGAGGCTTATCCAGGACCCATTTTTGGATCACTATCATATGTTGGCAACTCCCTTGCCTCCGTTGTCACGCAACGCAGTGATCTAATCATCATGTTGCAATTCAACATTGTTACTTCGTGCAGCCGACTCTGCAATTGTTCTACTTCTTCATCTGAATCTGAAGTGCAGGAGCTTCTGCACTCCCATGAAATTCTTCCATCTGCAGGCGGATTCACCCAATCATGTTCTCACGTAGTTATCTTGTAAATACAATCGAGATCATCATCACTATCATCGTCACGCACTAGTTCAGTGTATCGTGCTCCTTTGACTGGATCTAGCGGTACTACTATGCGTAGTCACTTTTTCTCAAAGATCATTTTGCGCTTCTTCAGCTTTATGAATCCGTTCATATCGGTGGCCCAATCTATTCCTAGTAGGGCGAGATAGGGATTATTGTCATCGATAATCTCTATCACTTCAAAATCCACCTGCGCACTCGCACCTTCAATATCTATTGTTACCCCTTGCACTCTTCCCATGGGAAAAATCTTCTGTTGGTGCACCATTTGTAACTAAATAGGGGACCATTGTAGTGCGGGTCTACCCATGCATCCCCATGTTTGCTTTGGTAGTACATTCGCGTCTGAACCCAGATCCAGGATTACCTGATCCATTTCATACTCGCCAATTTGCGCAGTCAACCTCATTTCCCTTCCTCTGCGTAATGCATGCTTTCCAAGTTTCTGGACCACGTGTGGTTCTCCTGACCCTGCGCACCTAGTGATATGTTCCTATAGTCCTTTGATGGCCTTGCTGTCGTGCATAAGTTTCATGCATGTCTCCAGAAAGGTAGTGAGCATTGAAGTATCCATCCGTGGCTCTAGTTGGTCCTTACTACCTGAAGTGGAGGCCTTTGTGAAGCTCTTCTTAGCTTCCATGAATGTCTCCTTCACACGTTCTAAATCAAATTCAGGTTCCTTTATAGGAGCCTTGCGAACCCATGCACTTTCTTCTGGTTTCTTCCCTTTATCATCACCCGTGGTCATACCGCTCTTAAGCATCATGTTTACATTTGGTTCTTCTTCGTGCGGCTCAGACCTCATCATCTACAAATTCTGAGTCAGAGGATATAGGAGGAGAAGGCGGATACACTATCAGCGAAGGGCAGTCTTCTGCCTCATGATCAAACTGAGTACACTATTGACATGATGTCCTTGTTGGATTTGTACAATTGCGGGCATAGTGCACTGGCCCTCTGCAATTGTAACAAATTATTTGTCTGCGGCCCCTTCCTGATCCCATTCCACCTTGACCTCGACCACACCCCTGAAATCCAGAGTGCACCATTCCTGCATTTGGGCTGAAGGCTCACATTTTGGTCTGCACCCTGTAGGTAATATTTCGATCCATCATTAGTTCGTAGCTTCGGCAGGTGTGTTCATCATGGCCTACCGAACTACAGAAATTACAAAACAATTGTTGGGACGTCTGCGTATACTTTTGCAATAGATGACAATTATCCATAGTGTGTTTTCCTCCTATTTGACAGATCCTGCACCATAATGCAAGCGCCGCGCTCGACCTTGCCTGTGCCTCAGGTCTTAATGGCATTGGCCCTCCTCCTGCCAAGTAGTTCATGAACACTAGACAGTGGTCCTTGTCATGTCCTTGGCCTTTGCATTTTATGCACCATACCTCCTCGCGTGCCTCTGGCCGAGGTGTCCTATCCTGTTTCAAACTTTGCACTTCCAGACACAGATTTTGCAATTGCGCGTGGATTTGTTGGACTCCCAACCCGGGGTCTTTTATAGGGGTCTCATGTAATCTCATTTCCATCTCCAAAGCTTCAGCTTGGGTGGAAATTTTTTGCTGTGATAGCACCGTCCTTAAGTGTGATGTCAGTGATGCTAAAAACCATGTGCGAAGTTGTCCATCTGTCAACGTCATATTGGCTTCGTGAATCATACTCTTCAACCTATGGTCTAGATCCTAGGGGGTCTCACCCCAAAGAATTGCTATCTCCTTAAACGCAATGATTGATTGTGCCTCTGACATTGGCCTGCTAAATTCCCTATTCACCGTTGCCTGGATTTCTGTGATTCCTGTGTTTTGGTGGTCATTAGAGTGCTTGATATACCATGTTAATGCGTAATCCTGCAACGCGCTCACTAGTGTAGCCTTCTTAATATTGTCATCCAGGATGCCTTGTGCTTCCCATACTACTCTTACCATGAACCATAATTGGTCCAGATCTTCATTCCCCATTCCTCTGAATACCAGTAGTTTGATCGCACTCGCCATACTGAACTAAGGTGGTGGCAGCGGTGGGGTGGGTGGAGATGGAGGTGAGGAGGGCGAGATGGGTGGCGGTGTGGGTGGAGGTGGTAAATGTGAAATTTGATGCCTTATCAAACTTAACGCACTTCTCGAAGAAACTTTTGCGATCTCTTCCTCGCTCTCCCGCGAGGGTGAAATTAAGGGAATGGTTTCTAATTCTTCGCTACCTCCGCTTCTGTAGATCTTCCCACTTTGTGTAGCTCCAAACATTAATTTATTGGCATAACCAGCTTTCACACAATAGCATCTTAATCCAAGAGTTCAAACATTTAATATACTTACCTTGCGGTCCCTTGAGGACATGTCGCTCTGCCTCATTGTAGTTGACGGTCGTGTCTACCACAAACTTAGTGATAAATCCTCCTATTATTCAGTTGAGCCAATGGTCCACAACTCACGCGATATTATATCTTGATGCTTCTAGTCTATGCACCAATTCCAAAGTCCACACTATTGGTTTGTCGAGCCTACACCTTCCGTGGCTGTCTACTAACTTCGTGATCCACTCATACAGCTAAGAAGGAAAGGATGTGTTATCACTATAAAAGTTTTTAAAAATTTTGGACAACTCACATGGTTCCAAAGTTTTTGTGTTAGACATGGTCAAGTCATTTTTTTTATTTTAGAGTCTAAGTCATAGGGTTACAGTCTCATTTCCATCATCAAATAAATTTCAACAACATTGTTTTTCCCCTTATGGATCCCATATCATGTTTAAAGTTTCATGTGTCTGGTCATTTCAAAAATGTGAATGCGCTACGAAACTGTCTAGGCATTTTCATAGTGCAAAGTTCTGAAATTACACTACCTGCACTACAAAATCAAGTATTCATAGTTAGGTGTTTTCATAGCACAAAACCCCAAATTTACATTGGATGTGCTATGAAATCGAGGATTCGTGTTCAATCATATCTAATTGTCAAATCCACCAGAATCTGTTAAATTTTCATCATCAGGTGTCAGTCCATGAACCTTACCTCTCACATGCAACCATTCACATCCATCATTAGATTCGTTAGGGGTCATTTGTCCGAAGTCATTTCAAATTTCAAAAAAAGGAAATGGTTAGTTGATCATGGTCATATTCATGTTTTCTTGGTCATATTCATGCAAGATACATTTGATGTTGTTCTTAAGTTCGAGTAAAAAAAGACCAGGGTGAGCAAAGACCAGAATTCTTCCGCAGGCTTCAAGCAAGGAAGCTCTTAATCAAATTCAAGCGAGGTGGCTCTTCATCAAATTCAAGAGAGGTAGTTTCTTCTAGGTCTTCTATCTACAGGGTTTTCAAAGGAGAAATGTCAGACAAAAGAAAGAATCACAGGTCAGGCCGATGTCTGAGAACTGAACCTGAAGTCCTAGATGCTCTCACAAAGGATAAAACAGTTGAAGAAGCCTTCAAAAAAGTAGGCTGCTGGAGGTTCTGTGAGAAACTACAAGGAGGACATAACCAGGTAACCAAGGAATTTGCTCCAAATTTCACAGGTTTACATACAAAGATTGGAGTGTTAGAATTGCCAGTTTCTCCTGAAGTTATATCTTTAGTCACAGAAATTCCTAGAGGTCAAGAAAAGTGGTTTAATAATTTTAAGTTTGAAATGGCACCATGCAAGATATTCTTGAAACCAGAGTTTGTAGACACAAATCTAACTAAAGCAGTTCCAAGGGGTTATGTCAAAGATTTATATGCCAACCTACTCTCATGCATACAAAGGTACTTCACCTGTGAAGGAAGATACCACAAGGTGTATTCTTATCATTTCAAACTCCTATTGCATTTCACTAGGATAATATCTCTAGATCTACCTTTCTTTCTGTTTTGGAGCTTAGGCAAGATGTCTAATAAAATATAATTGAAGAAAGAGGCATGTGAAACATCATTGTTCCATCATGGCTTAGTTAAATGAATTGTCTTGCATGAACTTCAAAAGGTAGATAGAGTGTGGTCTTCATTTCTCTTTATGTCCGGTGAGCCCCAGGGCTAAGGAAATGTCATCTCCAGTGATTAGTCACCATGCAGAAGAAAATTGAAGTAGGTTTGTTAAACTGAAGGCCAGAAAGCAAGTTAAGAAGCCAGTGACTAGAACACCATTGGTTGTTCAAGATACTCCTCATTATTCACAGAAGAAGAAAGTTCAAATTAAGGAAGCAACACAAGAGAAAACCATTGGTGAAACAGTCCAGAGAAGAGTAACTAGAAGTCAAATAACCAAAGAAAAGGGTAAAACAGTGGTCACTGATGAAAGCCCAATCTCAAAGGGAAATTTGAATGATATTCTTCAGGCTATTGACATTGAAGAGTCCCCTCTGATCCAAGAAGACTTCATTGAATTAGGTGAGGGCAAGTCAAAAAAGATGAAATCCTCTAAAAAGCTACAATTTGATGATCAGGTTTCAGAATTTTTTTGTAATCCCAGAAGGCCTGTGACTAGGCAGTCCAAAAGGTTACAGGAGGCAGAGCCAAAGGTAAGTGAGATAGGGGAGATATCAAGATTCTGTGAAGAGCTTGTAGTTCCAGTAGTGAAACCATCACTCATTCATGAAGATGACAGAAACAGAGCAGTCAATACTCAAGAAGAAGAAAATAACTATGAGGAAGTCAAGAATAAATTGAAGCTTGCAAATCTAGGATTGCCAAACTTAAGAAAAGGGCAACGAAACATGCAATTGGAAAAGCCAATTTCAAAAGTGTTATAGACATTTTTGGGCACTTCAACCCCAATCATACATGTCTATAAACCAAGGGCTCCTAAGTCCCTAAAAATATTGCTTCATGCCCTAAAGGAACAAGGTCAACTGATTACATCATCTCCCAGAAGTTCTCCACAGAAAACTGCTCAGAACTGGTCAAAACTGGACCATACAAACTGCCCAGTGCAAAGGGTGCGATGAATCTCACCTACTCAGTGTAAAGGGTGTGATGCATACTAAAAATCAATTCTATAGGGTGCGATGGGCGAGAGTAGACAAATGGCAGAGACAGTTTGCAAGGTGGATCATCATGGAATCTTCCAGAAACTTCTTTTGTGACACTTGCCTCTCTGAATTCGCCCAGGGATGAGTAAGAGATCATCAATCTCCAAGTGGAATCAAGAATTATCAGAGAGAGGACACTAATCAAAATCCCAGAAGCTAACTTACCCCCCTGCAATCATCTATATATGGATCCCTCATCACAGAGATCTAGAGGTTGGAATCTTGTATCTTGTAAGGAAGTGTTGTTGGTTTCCAGGTGCAACATCATAATGTTGGGTGATCTAAGCTTTTCATGAGGTGAAGAAGGGATTTCATGCTGAGAGGATGATGCTGGGTCAGAACAATTGGTTGTAATCCTCTTTGCTATTCTTGATATTAATAAAGTTATTCAAGTTTTCCTCCACATTCTTGTATGTTTGATGATATATGAATTTGTGTGGTCAATATATATCTAGTCCTGTATTGTTTATGACTGTAGATATCTGTTCTTTGATAGTATTATGCTACTTTGATCCCACAGGTGCTTTTTGAAGCTGGGTAGACGAAGGAGGAGCAGCAAAGATCTATCAGAAGAGAGAGGAACCAAGCAAGGAACCAAGCGTAAGACTGAGGTTGGTGTCTTTTGTTCCCCTCTTATCTACTTCTCATAAAGGAAAGCAAAAGTAGTTTTAGTTTGTTTGTTTCTAAGATAGCTACCAGTCTTAGTGGGACTAGCAGCTTTGAGTTGACACTAGATTTCCTGATAACACCTGCTGCGCAGGGTGAGGTCTCGACCTATTGCCATGGTTAGGGTCTACTAGGTGCAATAGATTATGAGTCATTTGACCAATCCTCTCTCCCCTTTCCCGATACAAATAGTCATATATATAGAATGGCAGCAATCCCTCAAAACTTGGGCATTTTTAACATAAAAACCCAAGTTAAGAAGGTGGGATTGGGTTGGAATGATACACGGCAACAACCTTACAATAATGGTGAAACCCCGTTCAAACATGGCAAACCCATTCAACTACACATAACACTCAATGGCATGTCTATTGGTGTTTCCAACTATCGGTGGACAATCCAAAGCCAAAGCAACAAGCACTCTGCAATACATGGACCCGCCAGACTTATAGAAAACAACATATAAAAATATTGCATTTAGATCCTCCCTGTAAATTGCAATCGGTGCTTGAGCCATCGTGACATCGACCCATTACACTGCAGTAACAATGGCCCGACGGGTATATAATATGCAACATATAAAAATATCACACCCAGATCCTCCCTGCAAATCAAAATCGATGATTATTGTCAGATCGTGCCACAAACATCACTCCTTTTTTGTGATTGTGATATGCGTAAATGACATCACCACCAGGCTTCACGGGGGCCAATTCTTTAATACTCATCCACCTCTGATATGCGATATGTGATATTATGATCACAAATCGACACTGTTGGGGGCCGATTCTTATGTTGCGACCTCTGTTTTTCCCCAATATGCGATATGCAGGACCTAGTGGCAGCCTACCACTTGGCGCTTCCCCATTCGCTGGGACCTTTTGCATGTCATCTCCTTCTTCCACCTGGACAAGTCAAACTTTAACTTATACTTGCTCTAAATTCTTCATCTGGACTCGGATATGAGTGTCGTTCACATCGTTGGAACCATGATGATGAGCACTTCGATACGATCCTAAGTTTATCTAGATTATACCACTTTGAGTTTTGAGCCTCTTACCATGGCATTGATACTTTTTTGAAGATCTGCCTGGATCAATCCTCCAAGATCCTCCTAGATTAATTGAACATGACACTTATCTGTATTTCATGTCAGGTTTGGGTTATCCTCACTTCGTCACTTGCCTCACTAGGTTTTGGGAATCCATTTTCCTCTCACCTGTTTACATCCTATTGTCACCATGACCTCTAATCATATTTTGAGTCAAATGATGACAAATTCTGAAGTCATGTCATTGATATGTTCAAGATAATTCCCATTTGCAATTCAAACACCTTATACCCTGTTTGAATTTTATGCAACAATCTTGAATCACTCTTGCCAAATTTGCAAAATCCTATATTTCGTGTCAATGATGAGGGAGACATAATGGCCCTCCTTCAATGGATCACTTCCTATCGACTCTGACTCATTATCCAGGAAGATGGTCTAGAAATTCCCTTTTAGTACCTTGGATCTTTCATGACTCAATGGTAGGTTCTTCGCATTCGATGATAGGTTCACATCATTGGCCTTCAATTGAATGACTTTGCGAGTGTTCGACTTCAGCTTCATTATTCACACTCATGGATTATGTTGTTGTACCTTGAGAGCCATTGTCATCATTGGTTGTTTCTCTCTTACTTGTTAAAAATTTATATCATTGAGCTGTAATCAAGTTATTTCTACCATATTCAACTCTGACACATTTATTCATATGATTAGATTTGTACTTTGGTTGGATCGGGACAGAGATGAACACCCTGGGTTTCATCTAATAAATCTAGGTTGTGTGGAGTTATTATGTATTCATGATTGTACACATGATCCCTTCTTTTCAAATGGTTGTGTCCATGTCATGGATCCATAAACATAATCCTTTCTATTCGGATCGATGTGTCCATGCCGTGGATTCATGTATTGTTAGATACCTACTCAAAGATGTATTCCTAGGCATACTTAAATCATAGATGTCAAAAATGTTATATTATGTTTGATTTGCATGTCTCCTAACGGTGTCTCTCTAAGTCCTTGCCATGCCTTGTAAATCACTTCAAACATCAGTTCCCGTTTTTCCTTCATTCTTTAGGGGGCATTCGTTATAGAGTATTTTGTCACGCTCCCCATATCGTAACATGAAGTGTTGAACTTTGTGTCGTTAAGGACACATATGAAAAAATTTGTCAATGTATTCACCCTAAAACATGTTCAGAAGCATCCTTGAAGAAAAGAAGAAGACTTTCCTTGAAAGAATTTTGAAGAAACTTGTCAAAAACCTTGTTTTTTAAGATCAATGTGTTTTGCATAACTAGTGACCCGTGTTGGTAGCTTGTTTCATCATACTCTCCTAGAATTTCTAGCATGAATTTTATCAAGAAAAGTTGCATCGATCCTCTTCAGGCATTTTTTTCCCAAAATGGAGGAGAAGCTTCTTTTACTAGAAGTCTCCAGAATGACGAGTTGGTTACATGCGAATGAGGATTGGAACGAGACCTTCCCTTCCTAGTCCTTGATCCTACTTTCAGGTATCTTTCCCTTGATATGTGGAAATTCTCCATCTTTTCATGGATCCTCAACTCCCTCTCCTTCCCTATAAATGAGATCCCTGCTATCCACTAATTTTTGGCTAATAATTGGTTGTCTTCCTAGTGTTGAACTATGCCCAATTGCTGCCCATTTTGCTAGAGAGAAAGGAGTGCTTGAAGGTTAAGACTAGGACTTGGAAACTCACCTCTAACATCAAGGCTTAAGTGGTTGTAATGCTCCCTTTACCATCTACCAATAATACATTATGTGTTTGCTTTCCATAAATGTGCCAATTATTGCTCATTTAGTGTAATATTGCTTGATCTATTACATGGTTTATATTGGAATGATTTTTTCCATGTATGCATTTATTGTCTCCACATGATTTTCCTTGCACGTATTCATTCATAATGGTGAAGAGGAGACTAAGCTTGGAAACAAAAGAATCAAGGACGACACCAACGGATGTTAGCATTAGAGTGAGGTAGGTCATCTATCCTCTTTTGTGTTTTCTGTTATAAGCTAGGAAAGTTTACATATATTTGTCTTCGTTTGTTGCTAGATCCTCCCAGAGGACTTGAAGGATAATTTTTGTCTATAGAAAGAATTGCCTACATAACATTTTTTTCCTAATAACTTGCATCTATTGCTCCATCTCTTTTAACATATCAGGCTCGATAAGGACCCTTCTCATTGGAACACTCAAAAGGATAAGAGTATTAAAACTCCTTCCACACAATGCTTCAAATGGGCTCATCTTTAAAGACTCTTGGTACCCCTTATTATATGAAAACTCTATAAGTAGAATATACCCTTCCCACTTATTTTTTTGATGGATTGTTGGCATTAATGATGTGTTATAGATGCATTGATGGTACAGTTGTTGGATGCAATGTTTTTGGTTAGCATTGATGTCAACCTCGTAGCCTGGTGGTAGTATGAGTTATAGTTGTTTATATATGTTTGATTGGTGGTAGGTATTATTGATGGTGCAAGTATTATTGAATATGCTTTGCCTTTGGTATCATTGGTGTGTGTATAGAGTAGGTTGGCACTTGGTATTGGTATTACCATGGTACATGTTCCCTTGGTATTCATATTACCATGGTACAGGTGCCCTTAGTATTTTTATTACCATGGTATTTTCCTATGGTATTATTTTTTAGTTTGATTAGGATATATTGCTATATATGTGTGAGTGAGTATTGAGTTTGTGATTGGATGTTTGGAGTGAGTGCGTGAGTGAATGTTGTAGTGATTTGCATCACTTATCATATAATTGTATTGGATTTGAGTGGTGTGCTTATCAGAATTTATTTTCAAATCAGAGAGGTTATTGGGTTGTTCATGTTGAGATGATTTAAGAACCCAGTCCGAAACATTTTGAAATGTGGTTTGCATGGAGGAATTGGAGGCATAGATACTTCATGCTTACGGAGATTAACGGATAATAATTAGAGGAGGATAATCTCAATCCAATGGTAGTTGGATAGTCCAATGGATGTTGGACAAGGCTCGTTGGTTGTGGAGGCTTCCATTGGATGATTATCCATAGAGTCATGTAAGTATGAAATTATCAGCTAATGGATGTTAGCACACTATTGTAGGAGTCAAGTATTCTAGCTAGTGGCTGCTAGTTACTCTATGTGAAAAAATTTCAGCCATTAATAGAGGATTTAAGCAATAGCAACAACAGGTGGTTTTTTTTCCATTGAGGGGTTTTTCCACGAAAAAAATTTTTGTTCTCTTGTGTGAATGTCTTTTGATATTGTTCATGGTGTTTATTCCAGTTTTACATGCTATATTTTTTATTTGATGATGGGTTACTGATATTTTGATTTTTTTGATAAAAGAGTTAAAATTTTAAAAAAAATCCTATCACTACTAATTCACCCCCACCGCTCAGTAGTGAGGCCACTTCCAATAATTGGTATAAGATATGGTTCTCTTAGTGGAGCTTGATCGCTCGAGGGTAGATCGTAAGAAGGGTTCTCATTTATTGTCCATAGAAGTACATTACATATAAAACCTTTAGTCAAAGCAATGGTATTAATTATTAAACCTTAGCTTTTGCAACCGAAAGTGAAAACGAATGCGTAGAACAAAAAAAACTGGAAATATACCTATAAAGTCACTGCCAAGGTACTAGTTACAAGTAGTGGACCACGTTTAAAAAGAGGGTTTGGATCAATCGATCAGAGCACTTCCATAGGCACAGAGGGAGCAAATGGAGAAACGGGTGTGGAAAGGGAGTGGGTGGTTATGCCCCATAACCAATCTAGCTAATGAGAACTGTTGGATACCTATACCAATAGGTTTCATATTTCATGATTGGCAAACTCAAATGCCAAATATGCTTTGCTTTGCTGATTCAAAGATCCCATATTTCTAAGGAAAGGCAAGGTGTGTACATGCCTTCATCACTATTAAATTTTGATGGATGGTCCAACAGTCTAAATCTGGATCATGCCATGTTTCAATTTTCTGTTGTAGAATAGAGAAAGAAATCTGTCCAAACTGTTTAATCTTGGCAGATCAGTAGTTAGGCAGAGAAGCTAAGGTTTCCAACTGCTTAATCTGGGGCCTTGGAAGAAATAAGGGTAGTACTAGATAGGAAATCAAAGCAAAAAGCCAATGGAAAAGAAAAGGCACATAAAGGGTTTGCAAGTCTAAGTGCACCCTCCAAGAAGAAACAAAAAATGCTAGGCAAGTAGTTGGGTAGGTAGATGGGGTTGCAGAAGTGGTATTCCTTCCAAGCTGAATCATGTTGGTCAATACAAGGCAAACAACATAATGAATCATGTCTAACTTCCATTTTTTCCTAATTCATCACTCATTACTAACATCCCTTCACCAGTTGTGGGTATGAAAGAATTCAAGGTTTTATGTTGGTTCTTATTTCCTTTAAAAGCCACATTTCTTGTGCAAGGTTCTTTTCATTTTGATCTACTCTTTAAACTAAGTTGTTTTCAAGAAAACTTAGTAATATCACTCCTCATTCACCTTCTCCCTCCATATTAACCTCTAACTTTTATTATCTAGCTCCCTATGTTTCCCTTTCCCTACTATTATAACACCATGGTGTATAAACCCTAAGCATTTTATAAATACCCCCTCGGCACTATAGCCATATGATTCACTACCAGGGAATCAAATTGACATCTGGTCAGTCTAAGAACCCAAGCCTAACTTCTCTTCATCCCTCAGAAACTCATCTACTTAGCCCACCCCTCACTTTGCCTAAGCAACCTTGAAAAAACCCTTTTTCACCCATAGACCTGCTCAAAAGCAAAATATATGCAAAAACCCACTTTATCCACCTTATCCTAAGTCTGGGACCCATTTGCGTGTTTATGCGAAAATTCTATGAAAACCCACTTTAGCCTAAGTTTTAAAAGCCGTGAGCGATTTTGCAAAAAACATTGAAAAACCATAGCTTCTGCCTTTTTCCTAAAGTTTTCAGCTATACATGACTTGACAAAGAAATACATTACAAACCATGAAATTTATTAATATTTCGAGGGGTCCCGCCGGGCGCAAATTCCAAGGAAAACAATATTTTAATACCCGTCCGACGCCGTATCATCCGTGCAAGTCAATGGCCCGTCGACCATCCGATCAAGCCCTTTTCATCCGACGGTTGACGTGGATATCGGACCGGCCCCGATGTCCGAAGAATATTGTCCGATATCTGTTGGATGCTGACGTCAGGCCGGGTCCACGCGTCACCCGCAAATCGCATCGGAGCCCCCTCTGACAGATTCCTTTCCGTAGCTTAAGCAATCCGATATGTTACCATCGTGGTTTCTGGTTTTCCGCTAAACTGCCTGCCAGCGTCAGCGCTGCGTCCGCAACCTCCGTCCGCCATTGCTCCACCTGTCTGCCACCTCACCACCTCCGTGGACCACTCATGGGTCGCCACGTCACCTGATGACATCATGCTAACGTCATCCGACCCTGACCCACCTGATGACGTCAGCCAAAAAAGGCGCGAATGACCCAAAAAAGCCATATTTTGTTAATTTTCGCGTTCTTTTTGCACTTTTACATAAAACTATTGTTGCGCCCTCTGCATGCGTTTTACGACCAATTGCACCAACTTGTTCAAAATTGACCAAAAGACCATCGGCGCGTCTACCCACTTGCATTGGTGACCCGGCCCATCGATTCACCAAGTATTTCTCCCTGCAAGTTTTCTCTAAGCTTGGTTTTTGTCTGTAATAACAAAAAACTCACTTAAAGCACTATAAACGCATAATTCACTAGAGAAATCTTTGCAGCCAGCCCCCACTTGAAATTTTAGCGGTCGAAATTCATTAGCCGAGCTTGTTTGGACCAAACTTTCATTGAAAACCTGCACTTTCGTTCGCGCAGTCGTGAACAGAAACCCAGAACCTCCATTTAACTATTGAGGAAGGTCTGTTAAAGACAGAAATTTGCCTTCCCAAGTGACTGAAACAGTATTTCAATTGCTGCAAACTCACCCTGTTACCCTTCATTTCTCAATTCACCTCTTCACTCAGGCAGTGTTCTTTCCTATTTTTCAGACGAAGAAACAACAGTCCATATACAAAACAGAATCCAAGTAATCATGGAGACTCCAGTTGCACTTGTGGCCCTCAATGTTGCCCCTTTGAATGCCCCTCAGAGAGAGCTGGAATGGCAAGATTTGGCAGACTTGGACTACCAAATCTCAGAGGACTCCTCATCACACAGCAAGTTCCACCTCCACCTGCTGAATGAGCTTAATACCAAACATGTGGATGGGACAGACATATTAGGCATTTGGGATTCCTTCCTCCCAATTTTCAGGCTCCCTTAGGTCAACCAATTCCCTGACCTGATTCATCTATGTGCTGTCTGCTATGACCCCATTCAAAGAGCTGTACTTGACCGTTCAGGCTCAGTTGTATTCTACATGACCCCTGAGGCCATTAGAGAGATGCTACAGTTCAAAACTCAGAAGAAATTGGTCCCCTTGTCTCTATTGGATTTGATAAACCAAGGAGCTAAGATGCTGACAGATGCACAAATCACAAAGCTAAACCAATTGTTTATTAAAAACTCTGACACTGTGTTGTACCCTCCTATTTTTGATGGTTACCTCAATCAACTGGGTGTAGATCTTGCAGATATGATCAGTTCCATCTTGGGGTACAAATCAGATGAATTTATTGATGAAACTGTACTAGTGATGATGACTATGTTTTCCGCTGGCAAAACTCCAAACTATTATGATTATGCCACATACATATCAGATAAGATGCATGAGCAGTTTTTGAACCTGTCAAGAGAGAAGGTGTTCAGATACACCTCCTACATCTACCAGTTGATTCTATATTATCAGCATGAGAAGTTCTCCTTCATTGTCAAGAGAACGGATGCACAAGGAAATCCAAGGTCAGTAGTGTACTGACCTCCAGTGTTTTCATGTGCAAAACCTACTCTCCGCGTACACTGTACTATGAATTTATAGGACCGTCTTCATTCACCAGCCATGTCCTTGTTCCTAGGCTCACCTCCTCCAGGACTAAACTGATGAGAGCAGAGAATCCTGCAGTTATCCAAAATGTACAGATGGCGGGTATTGGTTAGCTTTTACCAAAACTACACCGTATCAGAATATATGGGGTGAGTTACCCCATACAGATTTGCCCAAGTATGTGCCCATGAGACTATTTGCCCGTTGATACTTCAGGCAATTTGGGATGCTTGATATGGTACACTTCGCAAGCAGGGCAAGAAGGCACAGCTGAAAGTGAAAAATCAATTGGGCCACCTTGTTTTGAACAAAAGGGAAGGCTGGAAAGAAGCTAATAGAAAGCTAGAATGCCTTGGCCTGAAGACCAGCTTCCTCTGGAAACCCTATGACCCCAATCACTCCATATCATTCAGAAGGCTCAAATATAAGCTCTCTAGTTATGACCACGTAAGTTTTCCCCACATTGAAAAATATGCCAATCAACCAAAATGGAAAAGGGGCACACTGGAGGAACTGGTCACACAAGAAGAACTGAATGAGAGAGCTAGAAGACATCTTCTGAAATTGGCTAACTAGGAACTTCCTGCACAGGTATTCGCTCTACCAAAGCCTCAAGCAGGAGCAACTGCCTCATCCTCTACAGCACATCAAGAGGCAGTCCAAACTACAAACCAAGCTCAGAGCAAAGGCAAGGAGAAGGAGATGGAATAGGAGCAGATACAATAGGTAGCACCATCCACCTCAGCACCAACAACAGAGCAGGCTGAAAGCCTTGACATGCAAAAACTGAGGAATGAAATTCAAGTCTTGGAGTCTCAAATGTCAGAGTTAAATCAAGCCAAAGACACTCTGGCGAAAATCAATGAAAAATATGACAAGTCCAAGCAGAATGTCGCTGAAAGAGAAAGGGAGGTAAAGGCTCTTAAGAAGAGAATAACTGAGCTAGAAAAAGAGCTCACAGTAGACAAGGTCACATCTGAACTCAAGAGGGTCCTGTGGGCCAATATTGGCCAGTCCATCACAGACCAATGGGAGTACATTGAAGTCCTCCATGAGCAAATAATGCTCATTGGGAAAGCACACAGAGAGATCCAATGGGCAAGGGCATCTCTAGGCAATATGCCTGAGATTGCCACTAAAATGATAAACGTGCTAAACTACAGGACAAGCTCCCAGCTCATCAAAATGGGAATTGGCAACAAGACTGAGACCATTTCACTGATCCAAAGGGTCTTGACATTAAGAAACCTGATTCAGACCCTGGAAAGAAGAACCCAGGACATGCAAGCAGATATCAACAAATTCCATAACAGGTTCGTGGCATTGCAAAACAGGGGTCTTCCTAGCTTGCTGGAGCCATCAGGAAAGTTGCTCTCACATGAAAAATATGCCAAGAGAGTGAACACTTTTGCTGGAAATCAAATTTCAGAGACAGCTAGTACATCAGCACAAACAGGACCAGCAACAGGACA
>APFE031748715.1:0-35166 GCA_000404065.3 Pinus taeda
CTACAATAAGCAAAAAATATTTGCAAGCAGTGATAGAAGATGTTTTCATGGGACCACAAATATCAACATGAATTAGCTGGAGTACCTTAGATGCACGCCAGGATTCTCCATTCGTGAATGAAGACCGATGTTGTTTTCCAGCTTGACACTCGCTGCATACGCCCAACTGCTAAGTCTGAATATCAGGTAAGCCTGACACAAGTCCTTCCCGAGAGAGCTGAGAGAGATACTGCATGTTTAGGTGCACATATCGCTGATGCCATAAAGTGCTGATGGGAGAAGCACGAGCTGCTAGAGCCACTTCTGGAAAATTTCCAGTCTCAAGAAGCCTGTATAGACCATGATCTTCTAGGCCAACAGCGACTGTAAGATTAGTCTCCCTGTCGATAATAGAGCATTTGTGCACACTGAATACTAGATCAAGCTGAGGGGAGTTCCTCATAATCTGACTGACGGACAACAGATTAATTTCCATCCTAGGAACATAGTATACATTCAGGAAGATAAGTTTGCGTCCACCAGACTGAATTTGAACTGTACCTCTGCCATCGACTGTGTATTTTTCACCTCCTCCAAATACCACGAAATCACTAAAAGGTGAGAAGTCAATAAACCAGTCACGCCTGTGAGAGAAATGGCGTGATGCACCAGAGTCAATGTACCAGGCAGATGATGGAATATGATCGGAAGACCTTTTAGCCATAAAAGCATAAAAGGCAGAATCTGTCTGCGCAGAATGTTCTGCAACATTTGCTGTTTGATGAAGTCCTCCCTGTTTCTTCTGTTCAGAAGCAATTCTCTGTCGGCAATCTTTCTTCATGTGACCAAATTTGTGACAGTAGTTACACTGCACAGTTTTCTTCCTAGCGGGATCAAAAGACTGAGAAGGACCTTTCTGCTGAAAGGACTGAGATGACTGATATTTGGCAACAAAGGCATGTTCTGAAGAAGCTGATGCTGCAGCACTACCAAACTGTTGTTTCCATCGATCCTGCTGCATAAGTTTGGTGCATAAATTTGGGAACTTTATATCAACATTAGTGGTAGTACTGTTTAGAGTTTCTATGAAGTGCTCATAAGATTGTGGTAGACTTTTCAGAGTGATGACTACCAGATCTTCTTCCTCCATGGTGCGACCAATGGCTTCGAGCTGATCTCGAATATCTTAAATCTTGTTGAGATGTTCCTGTAAAGACATATGTTCGTCCATCATGATGGAGAACAACTGATTTTTGAGAAAGAAGGCTCTGCTTTTGTCGGATGTCTCGTGAAGGTCCTTCAACTATTGCCAAATCTCAGCAGCTGTCTTGCCAGAAGGAATCTGTGGTACTGGTAACTGATCATCAGCGACAGAGAGCTTGAGAAGCATAATTGCCTCTCGATTTCGATCATCAAACTTGTCTTGATCGGTGCCAGCTGTACCAAGACGGAGCTCCTTTTTGAGAACGAGCTGGTCAAGACGCCTATATTCAAAAATGGTTAACGTTCTCTGTTTCCAGATGTTATAATTTGTGCCATTGAAGCGTTGACTACCTTCCAGCATCAGATTGGTTAGTGAAGCCATCTGTTTGTTTCCCAAGAAAGTAATAAGAAGATCCGACTGATTTGGACAGGATCTGACAGATGCTGGTATACAACAAATCGAACTTGAGAAGCACAGTTTTATTTTAAGTAATCACTGAGAAAAAAAAATTTCTGAGTTTATGCTACGACTGCTGAATAATGGCTATAAAACTAATATCTCATTGTTTTGATCGCTGTCCAACTGCACGTTCTTCAAAAAAAAATTCCACAGCACTATAAAGAAATACTACTACACACCATAAGAATCTGGAAACGAGGCTCGGCTTTAAATACCCAAATTTCTGAAAGTGGCTCTCTTATTTACTGCTGGAAATTGAACGACTCAGCCAAGAAACTGTAATATAAAATACGCCACAGTGTAATGGCAAAACTAACCTTGTTATTCACGACCTTTGGTGGCGGCTCCGTTGACTTTTACCGTAGAAAAAAATAAATCCGTGCTCACAAATATACGCAGTTGAAATGTGCTTATATCCAAAAGATGCTGTTACGCGAGTGACCCAAGTTCGATCCACAATTAAAAGTTCCCCTCAGAGTTGGGATTGGCAGGTCAAGAAACTTCTTCGCGCTTGACAGATGGAGGGTTCAATATAAATATCAGTGCTGTTAACGCATGCTGTTACTCGGGTGACCCTGGTTCGATCCACGACAAGGGTGACCCGTGCTCTGGTGCTGGTACAGGTGCATACGTTGGCAATGGAAAACTGGAACCACTTATGTTGGCTTCCACATATTTGGTCGGAAAAAAATTGCTGGAATTACCTCGAAATATCGTGCACCGCCTGCTGTTTCTCTAGATTCTTACACGCTGTCCAGAGCACAAAAGAACCCGTGAGCTGGATGAAATTTACCGTCGTGCTTATAAATATAACTCACGTATAAAAAAAATTCCGTTGCCACCCGATGCACGCCAAAATGAAATACGTATACAAGGATTGTCGTTCGTGGAAAAAATATCGAGAGGCTGCAATGATAGAAGTCGATGTATTTTGTAACGTTGGCAAATACGACAGAAATGGCACACGTTGTGTGCAGATGCGCGAGTGGTTTGACGACCGGAATCACACTTTCATACCCTGGGCAAACTGAATCGATTCCAACATCGATACCAGCAGAACGGAAGTGGCCTGTGTGGTTTCTCAATATTATGACACTATCGTTGCGCACCCTTTAATATACAGCAACGATTTGACAGTCGGGCAACTGAAAAAATCCCCAGCGCTACACAGATTGCAGCCACGAGAAAAAAATTTAAACCAGCTGAAAAGTTCTTTCGAAGAATCCACTTCTGTATCGAGATAGACGACTGCAAGCTTTTATCACAGTGAGCAGAGCCAGAGCTAAGACTCAGTGAAGGCTATCTGGCTTACAGAGGGCTCAACCTTAGAAAGGAATGACAGAAAGAACTCAAGAGATTTAGAATGCAGAGAGAATAACTTCTCAAGAAATCTCTTTTTCTGGCTCTGATACCATAAAACAGTGTGAAACACGCATATGGATTTCCAAATGAATTGATTGAGCTCAATACTCAATAATAATACAGAGATATTTTACAAAGATAGAAACATCAAGTTTCTATGTAAGATTCAGTTTCATCTAAGAAACTGCTAAAGAAAGAAAAATAGAAACAACTAGAAGAATGAGCATTAAACTAATATTAGAAATATTCTAGTAGATGCATGGTGGAGAATGTATGGTGCCAGGGTACCCCTTCTGCAAAAGCTTGCCATTCGAATCCTCGGCCAAACATGTAACTCTTTAGGATGTAAGCACAACTGGAGTGTATTTGAAAAATTACACAACAAGAAGCGCAACAGGTTAACACTTAAAATTTTGCAAATTTCCAAATATTTTTTTGAATTTATTAAACAATATTTCTTTTATAATTATTATTTCATGATCTTTGTACAAGTTGGAGTCCCAACGAGTTAATGACATGGTCTACGTCTACTACAATCTTCGATTGTGGGTGAGGCAACTTGAGATGACACCTAAGATGGAAACCATCTCATTGGATGGGATTAACACCAATGCTGCATGGAGGGTTGAGGCCGAGAGGCCTCTCCTGGAGTCTGCTGATGATTGGTTAGTGCAGGAGGTAGTGGAGGAGGAGGAGGAGGAGGAGGAGGCAGAGCAACAGGAGGAGGTGACACCACCTACCCGGGCTACCCCTGCCACTAGTAGAGGACGTGGTCTACCTCCTATGGCTCCTAGTTCTTCAGCTTCTAGAGCACAGCAGAGTCCACTGCCAACTCTACTGGCATCTACGTCTAGAGGGAAAGGGAAAGTTATTGCATTTTCTCGCAAGAGGGGCAGAGGAAATCTATAGTATTAGACTTTAGTTATTTGGTTCATTTCATTGTATATGACATTATGACTCATGATATGACTCATGAGATACATTATTATATTTTTTGTTGATATTTTGAGGCTGAGTTGGGAGTCACGAGTCAGGACTTACTATTCAGGACATGATTCACTGTTATGTGTGATGTAGCACTAGAAATGATATTAAACATCTTATATATTAGTTTTTTTATCATATTTATGTGTCAATGTATTTATTTTATGTTGTAGATGCTTTAGATATTAAAAAAATTGAAAAAAAATGAATACTTTTGTATGTTAAGAATTTTTCCCGATTTTTACCGATTTTTTCTTGATTTTTACGAATTTTTCCAATTTTTTCCCGTCGCCAATTTAATCCCGATAACTATTAATGCAACATTGATTTCAACCAACATTGTTTCCATTTAGCAAGGCCTTGACTAACAACTTTATCTCTCACTTAGATTAGAGCACACAATGTTGGTGAGACCAATGACTGATAGACACACATCATCATCGTGTCTCTTAGGGTCATACCCACCCGGATGTTCTCCGAGTATGCCTTAGCAGGACTATTCACATCTTGGGTTCCCAGCCCTCAAGAATATCAGTCCTCTTGCCCACTCTTGTCTTGGATGCCCTACCACATCCTCAAAGAGTGTTGGATGACAAATGATTACACAATCCTCCATTCTTCCTTCCAAACTGAAGACAAGAATGTCGTGTCTAACTCTCCCTCTTAATTAGGGACGAGTTCCAATTTTCTCTTCACTTAGAAACTTGCTCGAGTTCCTTTGCTTATAGGAACTTCCCAGAGCTCCCTCTTATCCAGGGACTCTATCATCAGTGCTTTATAGGGTCTTATATTTGACTGATGATTCAAGACTTCAATGTCATCAATTTCTTCACCTATAGGGTTCAACCATCCACCACTTTCCTCCGTCATGTCATTCCTTCTTTCTCGGAAAGTATCCTTCTTGGCTTTACATATGGGGCTTCCTTCATAAGCTCATCTATCTTCTCTTTCCTTCAACAGTGATTGCTTTGGATCACAAGGTACATAGTTGTGACATCTTTCACAACTCTTCTTTCCTTGATCCCGCACACATACCCAGACTTTTCCAAGAGGTTAGACACCAAAACAAATCACATATTACCTTTTGGCGATGGACTTCTTCCAGTGACATCTTCTTGTAGGTATCAATCATCCTTCATACATGTTGACACATCTCCCAATGATACCCGTTTTCAAGGGTCCTCATCCTTTCAGATTTCCATCAGAGTCTTCACATCTTTCTGGGAGATATCCTAGTCAAGTCTTCTTGATCTTCTGGATGATGATTGCCTTCATCAAGGTTGCATACTTCACGATCTCTTCCATCCTCATTTCTTTCATTCCTAGGAGCTCTATGAGTTTTTCAATTGTAGTCAACTACCCCACACTTCATATGAGGACATATTATGCTGATTTCATCTAGTTAGACTTATGTCTTTCTGCATCCTTTTAGAGAAGAAGATCCTTTCCCTTTTGATCATGCTTGATCCATTTTATCTGCAACCATATATCATGACATTACAATATCAAATGCAAATACAATTACAATCATACATACCTCATTTTTCCTTGAGTTATCTTTCAGCAACTACCTTGATTGAACGGACCTTCAATCCCTTGATTTGCTTCATCATGTCATCAGTGCTTTGTCTCATGATTGCCATAAGTTGGAAATCTTGATGAAACATTTGCTGCCTTCCGGACTAGGAGATCCTCCGCTAAAGTTTCTAACAGAGATCCTTTAGGAACTACTATCTCCCCATCTGGCAAATGCTTCCTTTGACCTTCCTTTAATGTATACTGAGATTCCCAAGAGCTATATCCTTTATGATTCCCATACTAGCTCTTGTTTTTCATGATGTCGCGATGCATCTCCTTACCATGATCATATCTGCAGGGTCTTCTGGTAGGATCCTTATGTAATGACCCACTTATAGTAAATTAAAGTTTATGAAATCAAATAAAAATAATTAAAAATTAAAAAATTAAATAAATTAAAAATTAAATCATTAAAAATAAATAAATAAACTTTATTTTAAATTAAGATATTCAAATAAAATAAAATCAGATTTTGTTTATAAAAATCAACACGTATCATACTTTGGACACGGTGATGGAGGATGTTGGTAAATGAAAACTTATAAGAAGGAAAGGACGGTTGGAGGCAGGGGAGAAAGAAAAACAGGAGAAAAGCTTATACACAGAGTTTGTTTATCATTAGGAACAGTTGGGCCTTGCTTGTTCTGAGGTTTTTGGGCATGGGGGAACAATCTACTTCAACTGATAAGTTTACTGGACTGAGTAGCGAGGTTTTGCTCAGTTTGGCTGGGTGGTTTCGGTATTTTGGTAACAGAAGCGGGAGTAGCTTGAGGCATCATCAACTGTAAGATTACAGGTAAGTACTCTCATCGGTTCTGCCAGTTAAATTTATAAAATTCAGGAAATTTTATCAGAGGTTCATGATGTTTATTTCAGAATTTTTTTTTACTGTCTTTACAATGGCTATTGAATTCTATACAGTCCTTAAATAAAATTCTGTAAAGTCCTTACACCTTTTGAGAGGGATACCATCTCATTCTTAATGGAGATCTATTATTCCCTCTTTCTCTGAGCTTTCTTCAACTTCCTTCACCCTTCCAACGATATGAGTTCCTCTTCCATAATACTATTCTGTCTTGTCAACCTTCCTTTACTTATCAACACTTATTTGTGTCCTATCAACTTGCCTTACTCTATTGCTTCATAGAGATCATAGACTGTTGATCAAGGTACCCTTCTTGTTCATGGACACCTGTTACCTTGCTTATCAATAATGATCATCTGTTCATCATTTTCTTAGATCTCTCAATTGAGATCTCTTGAAGATGTTTCTTCATTCCTTGGCACCTTTTGCACTTCATTTTAGAGAGTATATCCTTTTATGTCCCCCTTCTTACTTCATAGAACCTTAAGAGTTCTCATAACTTCAAAGGAGACCTTGATGTACTGGCATCACTCCCTCATGAGGATTCTGTTAATCCTCCTGCAAGAACTTTCGATGACTTATCTAACCCATAGATCTTCTGGCATTGATGAAGTCAATAAATCAAAACTTGATTATAGAATAAAATATACTTGACATGTGAAGACAAGATCTTCACCTTGATCATGTTGGCTGTTGTTGAGGTAGATACATTGATGTTTCCTCCGGATAGGATCCTTGCTAAAGCTTCTCTTCAAGTCCTTCAAGAATAATTGACTTGAATATCTGGTCCTTGCAGCATCGACTAGAGGTTGCTTGCCATGATGTAATTGGATAGTGCAACATCTGATTTGAGTACTGTCCATATGGTCTCAAATCAATTTGAAAGGTATTTAATCTGAGATAGTAACTATCACTGAGATGCTGAAGGTGTAGCTGTGAGATCTGAACAGTGAAAACTGTTGCCATTCAACAACCCTTATTGCTGCAGACTTGATGCTGTATACTGTTTCCTTGATCTAAGGTTTGATCAAGGTAATTGTTTAATGTAGGTCTTGCCATCTTTGAACTTGCTTTGATGCTTGAATCTTGATTCTTGCATGTCTCTTTTCTGCCCTTCCTTCGACTGCTGAACCTTCCCTTTGACACCATGTTGAAGAATCTAGGGCAAGCAAAGTTAAGATGATTCTTCGTTACATGATAACAATTTGTGAAGTATTTAAACAATTTATCTTAGCTTGATGTTTACTTCATTATTAGCATGTGTGTGATAACTTCATCAAATTGCTATCAAGAATAAAAGAGACATGAACACAAATGTTTGGCTTTCTGCCAGGGCCAAAACCTCTCCCTCTTGGAGAGGAAAACCCACGCAAAATTATTCTTTTAGAGATTCTATTGATGAATACCAAGACCATGACCCTTGACACTATTTGCCTCTCCAAGACCAAGCCATCAATCCTCTTTCTCGAGCACTGCTGAGATCATCATCTTGCTGCTCCTCTGACACCATTGCATTACTGAGAATTTCATTGATGTAGCAATGCCATTAGGTTTATCATGGCTACACCATGGTTGTCTCTATCATGACAACACTTCACTGTACTGCTTCTTTCATCATACTTGGACTGTAATACTTGTTGTGATCCTTGTCATTGTGACTGCCTTTGAAATCATATTCATATTGAGATTACTATCTTGACTGAGTTTGTAACCATGTTATAACAAAGATACCTTATTGTACCTTATTCGAGATTTCAAACCTCCAAGAAGGACATCCTAAAATGTCCTCTATAACATGGATCTCTGCTCCATCCATGACTGCACCTAGTCACCGAGATCTTGCACCCAAGTCTGTAGCTATGCCGAGACTGTAATACATATAATGTAGAGATGTGATCTTCGTTGATCCTATAGAATAGATCCATGACTGCTCATCCTTGTACCTAGTATCCTAAAAGGATACCATGACTGCTCCTTGTCATACTTATCCATGTAATGCGAAGACCTGTCACTATAAGGGTTAGGTCTCTATATAGTTTAGACCCTACTGCAATAACCTCATCCGAAGTCTTTACTTCCTCATCCATCAGAGCATTGATTCATAGGTAGTATATAGGTTAGATTTGCGTCCATATTATACTTTCAAGTTCTGGTCATGATTGTATCTAATACTCTAGCTGAGGTGCAGTCACACCCTGCTTCTTTATGCGAGATCTTCTTCCTTGATTTTGTGCTCTTTGCCTCCTTGACTGCGACTCCCTCACCCGAGTCCTTGTCTGCCTGTGGTGACATGAGATAACCTGCTTGCACCCATACAAAGCACACCTTCCTGAACCCTATACCCTATTGACATCTTAGAGAAATGCGAGATCTTCACCATTGATTTGCGGATACCTCAACAGGGTATTTATAATGGTTGTGCACATATATACTAGGCGAACATGACCTTCTGAACCATCATGTCTTTTTCTTCAAGCCGACATGTCATATATTTATATATTTAATCCATTTTTGAGCTGACATGAAGATCCTTTGAATCTTTTGCTTGCAGATTTTGGTAGGCTTGCTTTTGAGGCATTGATCTTGGTCTTGGAGGGTTGTTTAGACAAGTTGAAGACTTGTACATATTTACATAAACTCATGAAGAGTTTTTATACGCATGACATGATTCTTTTACATATGAATAAATCCTAAAGTCATCAAGAAGAAGTCTTTCACCTAGAGACACTTCTTGCTCATGAAACCCATGTAGCAAGATTACAAAAATAATTTATTACATCATGTATTACATTAGTTACAAAGATGATGTCATTATGAAGACTGAACCTAGTTACACTTTCTTCAACAGAGCCGACATATCATTTGAAAGGTTGTGTCTCCATATGTGAGCTGACTTGTCATTTGTTTACATTCTAAGGTCGACATCAAAAAGAGGATGGCTGTTCTTGTCTATTGGAGGGCATCTAGTCAACTTGTAGACCTAGATACATTCTTTATATGACCAAGAAAGGTCATACATGACATTGACTTTGAAAAGAAAAATCCCTTGCTTATGAAACCCATGAAGCAAGCCAATTATAAATTATTTTCTTTGTTACATCATTTACAAAAATCACAATTACATGTCATTATAAAGACTGAACCTAGTTACATTTTACAACACTCCCTCTTAACTAGGGAGGTATTCATAATGGTACTTGGTCATTCTCAACTAGGAAGAATTTTTAATAAGAAGAATCAGATTGGTAATCCATCTGTATAGCATCATAGTAACCAACATTGTTTCCACAGGAAGGCCTTGACTGACAACTCTATTTGCCATCAGATTAGAGCACAATGTCGACGAGACCAATGACTATAGACACTTTCATCATTGTCTCTCAAGGTACATACCCATCCGGGTGTTCACTGAGTATGACCTTCTAGGACTATTCTTATCTTGGGTTCCCAACCCTCAAAGAATATCGGTCATCTTGCCTACTCTTATCTTGGATGCCCTGCACATCCTCAAAGAGCATCAGATGCCAGATGATTACCCAATCGTCCATTTTTTCTTCCCAAGTGAAGACAATAATGTTGTGTCTATCTCTCCCTCTCAACTAGGGAAGATATGCCTATTCCTGTAAAGGAATGTACCCAAGCTCCTTTTGACCAGGAACTTGCCCAAGCTCCCTCTTAATTAGGGACTTGTCAGAACTCCCTCTTAACTAGGGACTCTCTTTTTCATCAACAACTTCTTCTTCATGGGTCCTTCAGCTGCTTGATCAATTTCTTTCCTTGATGTCATGAAATTCAGTCGAGCTTCTTCCTTGTAGGTCATTACCCATCGATTACTTTCCTCTTTGGTTCATCATGTCATTCGACTCATTCCTTTTTTCATGGAAAGTGGCCTTCTTGGTGCATATGTGGAACCTTCTTCATAGGGCTACTTATTTCTCATCATGCTTCTTTCAGGAATTTCCATTCACCACATGAATGCTAGTTGTACTTGTGCTTACAACTCTTGTTCCAGTAGCCCTGCATGAACTCATCTAGATATTATTCTAGAAATCAAAACATAACATTAAATCAATTAGTACCTTGCGAGATGGCTCTTCATCATGACATCTTCTTGTAGGTATCGACATCCTACATACATGTTGACACATCTCCCAAAGATATCCATTGTCAAGGGTCTCCATCTTTTTCAGACTCTCATTAGAGTCGTCATATCTTTTCGGGAGATTTCCTAATCAAATATTCTTGGTCTTTTGGATGTTGATCGCCTTTATCATGGTTGCATACTTCCTCTTACACATTCCATTCCCAGGAGCTTCCAATCAAAGCTCCTTAATTGTAGTCAACCACCTCATACTTCATATGAGGACATATTATGTTGATTTCATCTAGTGTGACTTATGCCTTTGTGCATCTTGTCAGAGGAGGAAATCCTTTTACCTCGATCATTCTTCTCAAGATAGAAGCAATGATCCATGTTACCTGCAACCATATGACATGACTTTATACTATTAAATACAAGCATACATACCTCATTTTACCTTTAGGTCATCTAGGCTGCTTCCAGTAACTTCCTTGATTGAAAAGATCTTCAACCCTTTGATCTGCTTCATTTCTCATGTCATCATACCATCATCCCATAAATTCCATAAGTTGGAGTTCCTGATGAAACACTTGCTTCCACTCTAGATTTGTGAATCCTTTGATGAGGATTCCATCAGAGAATCTTGAGGATCTCGCATATTCTTATTCAACAGATGTTTCCCTTTTGACTGATGTATGAGACTTGTCTTGGATGACTTTTTCCTTTGATCTTTCAATGAGGTCACCAAGAGCTATATTGACTACCATAGATTTTGTTCTAACGGTCCTTCATATTTCCCTATGGTGATGTCACGAGCTCTTGCTTGTAATGCTTCTCCTTCCTTGTTCTTCCTTCTTTTAGTTTCCTCCATTTATTTGGTGAAATGTGCTTCTTCTTTGTTCTTCTTGTTATTACCCTTCTTAAGCTAAGGACAATCTTTCCTGTAAAGTACATAACCTTCCATAGCATTGAATTTCAGCTATGCTCTTTTTCCCTTTTCTGAGTACTAGAATTTTCCAAACTTCCTTTCCTTCTATCAAATGTTTGAGTCCTCAACACTTTTGCCCTCAAGTTGTCCTTTTCTATCTTGCATAGAAATCACAAGTTGAACTTATCCCATGAATTTTGTTACCCTCGTGATGATGTCACGAGTCTTTATTTCTAATGCTTCTAAGATGCCATGCCACATCTTATTGTAGACATAACCTATGTAGGATATAGGAGCTAGTGAGAGAGACTATCTTAATGTTTTCTTACTCCCTCTTACCATGGAATTCTTTTCCTCAGCTTGTTCTACCCTTTGAGTGATATGAACTTTCTTTTCTTGTAATGTTCATAATTCTTCTTCCAGCTTCTTTGATGTCTCCAATATTGTTTATGTGAGAGGAATTTAAGGGTTCCTTCCCATGAATTCAAAAGAGACCTTTTTCATTGATATGTTTAATGACTTCACTCATCTATGAGGACTATGACAGTGCTCCGTATTTCATGCAAGGACCTTTGATCACCCAACCAGCTTATTGATTTCCTTGCAAAACAAAGTCATTTAACCAAATTTGATTAAAGAATGAAAAATAATTACTTGTAATGTAAAGATGAAATCTTCACCTTGATCATGTTGCAAGTGGTTGAAGCAGATGCATTGATGCTTCCTATCAATGGACACCTTCATTCTACATGGAGTACTGTCCATACAAACTATGACTGAGGTATAGCGAGACTTATTTCTGAGCACTATGCTGTAGATGATCCACTTCTATATGCTATCAAATATGTATCATCAAGCTCTGGGAATCCGAGTTGTCAAGGCTGTTCTCTTTATAAAAAGGATTCAATCCGAGGTTGTGACTATCACTGGTATGTTGAGATCATGCAATTGTGAGATTGTTGAGATCACTGTGGTATGACATAGATCGAGACTGTGAGAGGCACCGAAACTGCTACCATGTACCTGAGTTCTGAGCACTGTGATCTAACATCGAGACCTCATCTTTTGACCGAGATTACCTAATCATCTTGTGATCTTCTATTGTGACACCGAGATTCCAATAACACCAAGACTGTGGGTAGTTGTAGACTGATTCTTCAATCTTTGATGTAGATCTTGATCCTTTTCTTTTGATAACCTTCAATTTGCTTTGATGCCCTTCTTAAAACTTGATCCTTGAATATCTCTTTTATGCCCTGCCTTTGACTTCAACACCTTAGCTCTGATACCATGTTGAAGAATCTAGGGCAATTAGGTTAATAAGACTCTTCTCACAATGATAACTATTTGTGAGGTACTTTTTTACTTTTTCTTATTAGCACTATCTTCTTTTGTTATTATTTGAGTGTGTTTTCTTACTTCAAATAGTTACGAAAACAAAAGAGACAAGGACACATGTTGTTGTCTTTCTGCCAGGGCCAAAACTTCTCACTCTTTGAGAGGAAAACCTGCACAAATTCTTCTTATATAGATTCCAATTGATGAATACCAAAACCAAGATCCTTGACCTATGTTGCCATTCCCAGACCAAGACACAATCATCCTTCTTCCTTGATTCTTCGATTTCTTCAAAACATAATCACTATAACATCCAAACATTGTGATATATCCCTGAACTTTGGCCTCACAAAATTGTGCAACATGCCTTAATACCGTTACTAGCACCGAGTTGCACCATGTAACACCTAGCTGCATCATGTATCACTGATCATCATATCATTACTGAGCACAATACCTGGTATCACTGAGATCTAGCACCGAACATCACTGAGTATCATCTTATTAGCACAACACCGAGACCTTATCCAAACTGTACCATTGTGATATGTCCATCCGCATTACAGTGAATATATGCCGAGACAGCGAGGAAGATATCACTGTAATGTCACCCCAAACTAGTCCATACTGTGATCACTGTGGTAACCGAACTCCTTGCTGTCTTGACCACCGAGAACCTCAGAAAATATGACGAGAAGATTGCTGTGGATGATCCACACCTTATCTTTGTAGTACCCATCTGAAATCTCAGAGATATATCGAACTGTCACTGTGGAAATGCAAGGGGTATAGGCTCCTATATATAGTTGTTTGCCCCTACATTTGAGCTGACATGATCATTTGAAAGGGTGTGTCTCCATATGTGAGCTGACTTGTCATTTGTGTACATTCTGAGGCCGACATCAAGAAGAGGATGACTTTTCTTGTCTATTGGAGGGCTTGTGGTCAACTTGTAGACCTAGATACATTCTTTATATGCCCAAGAAGGGTCATACCTGACATTCAGTTGAAGAACAAAAATCCCTTGCTCATGAAACCCATGAAGCAAGCCATAATAAATTATTTTCTTCATTACAACATTTACAAAAATCACAATTACATGTCATTATGAAGACCGAACCTAGTTACATTTTACAACAATTTCCAGGTGCTTGACCAACTTTTATTGCTTATCTCATGCAATTTTTCTCCTTTGTCAAGAAAACAATGGTGAATTTGTGCCAGCAGTTCTTTGAATTCGAGCAATGAAAGGAGGTGAGGATAGCTTGGAATGACATTGCATCCTGTATATTGGGTGCCCATGCTTTCTGCAAAATATTGTCTCATCTCTGCTTTAAGAGAACCATTGGGAGTTGTATCAGTGAGAAGGAATGGCTTGAACACATCATGGGTGCTACCTGCCGCAACCTTTGTAAGGGAAATGTCAAAATCTATTACTTCACCCAAAATAGTTTCATCTGGAAGTCTAAATTCATGTCTAAACTTTCTGCAGTTGAATTGAGTGAATCTGGGAATTAATAATACATCTCTCTTACTAGATTTCACAGAGCCTCTGTATATGGTTTTTCCTTTGCTTTTCTGACGATTTGTTTCATTATATCTAATAGACACTGGTGTTTCAATGCAACCACTGTTATGTCTGGTTTTGGGTTTTCCTTGTCTTGATTTCTCAACTCTATAACTTCCATGACTGATTTTAGAGTCTTTTCTAATGGGTATTTCATATGTATAACTAGTATGATTGTTGGTTTCAGAATCTCTGCTTCTAGGTATATCAATGATATGGTTTCCATGTTGGTTGATTTCAGATTCCTCTCCATCCCAAGATAGGGCCAATCCATCAAGAAATACAGACTTAACCTGTGCCATTTGCTCCTCATCAGGATGAATGGAAGGCTCAACAAATGCAACCCTTTTTTAGTATAATTGTTTGAAAGGCTTTTGTTTTTTAGGACAATTTTTCTATTTTACTTAGAAATCTGTGGGCTCTTAGTCTTAGGTAGAGATTGTGCAGAACCCTGCAAATCCATTGATTTTTGCCCATCTTGTAGGTTATCTAACTTCTTGTCGTTGATCCCCTAAGTTCCAATCTTGTCATTTGGCATGGAGGGGTGCAACATTTTAAGTTTGGGAGGAAATTGTTGATGATCAAATAAACCCATGGTGTTGACGGTATCCTCATGTGGAATATTGCTTCTCACGACAGTTAGAGGAACAAAGACTTCTACACTGATTTTGTGAAACAAGGACAGACTATCCTCTGTAGTATCAAGGGGGGTAAGGATCCTTGAAGGTTTATTTGTTGGTCAACTGTCCAATGCCCCCTTCAGTTCTAACACTTTCAGCATTTGTAAAAGAATTATGTCCATCTTTAGTATCATCCTCATTATAATCTTAGATTGATATAACATTTTTCGTGATCTTTTGCGGAATGTAATGATTCTTCATCAATAACTTCTGTAGATCCAGTTCCTTCTCTGTTCTCATCTTCAATTGTCATATACCCATTTTGATTATAAGCCTTATTTAAGTTACCCTGAGGAGATCCTAATTCAACATATTCAACATCAATTCCTTGGTTAGAGCATTCCTTACTGTTAGTCTCTTTTGTGTCAATGTCAACTTCCATTGTAGGTGTTGAATCTAGTGTTTTGAAAGCCTTTAATGACTCTGCAAATGATTTTTTTATTTGTTGTATTTCTTGTAATGCTTCTCCAATTTCATTTAACAGTTTAGATTTATGATATTCACTTAATTCCATGATTTTCAGGGCCTAAGCTTTAATGGCACAATGTGCAGCGAATAACATCCAAGGGGTTGAATGGCTCTTATACCACTGAAGCGACAAAACTTAGAGTTGTTGTGCTTTAAATATAAATACACAATGTATTGTAATAATATTTTTATTAATAAGATGAAATGTACAAGTATGATTGAATGTTACAATAAGGGCCTGCTTATATACATAGTAGACAGGTGCCCCTTCATGACTGGACATGTCTTTAGACATGCTTTTTCATTTAACTAATGGCTATTAAAATAATCATTACTTTGATTATTTATTATTTACATTTTATTTTTATTTATTTATTTTTTATCTAAATTATATTCGTAACATCAAACATGTGCGCGGACTAGTTAAAGAGTAGAGAGGTACTGCATAAGATGCATTAACAGCCCACATCTATGGACGTTGAGTGGTCAAAATGCATGATGATTTTTGTGCGACAATTATAGCATGATTTTAATTTTGACAATTTTGTTTGTTTGTTTGTTTCTTTCCGATTTTTTATTATGACCCCATTTTGGAAAACTTGTGGTTTTTCTGCATCCAATGGTGTTTGTGCAGGAGAAAATCCTCTACTTACTATGATCTTCACCTTGCTATTAGCTTCTTTGTATTTTGTTGAGTGCTCATGCTCACGTTTACATGCTGATACTCTTATGCTGTGACATGCTTGTCTGATGCACTGTTGAGTGCTCACTGTGTGATGTGTTTTACATTAGAAGGTGTTTTTGACCACACAAGTCACTGTCAGAAAGAGCACATTCTATGCACCACGTAGAGAAAAGCAATACTCATTTTCTATTGTTGTGCTCATATGTGCACTAAGAGAAGGTTTTGTCTGCTTTCCCATGGGCATATCCTGTCAGGTCTTTGCACTCACTCTAATATTGAGTCTACACTTGGGATGTCTCTGTTGATTTTTCTTATAATAGAAGCTAATTTTCTAATCTGATAATTACTTCCAATGATTTGTATTCTTAAGCTGTTTTATGTCACTTATATCTTAAGTAATTATACATAGACACATCTCAACTATAATGCAATGATGGATCATAAAGAGACAACAAAACACAATAAGAGACACAAGGTTACCCTGGGAAGCCCCAACCTTGGGAAAAACCCAGCCAACTTTTCTTCTAAGGAGAATTCAATCTTCAGCAAAGTTTATACTATAAATTGTCTAGAAATCTGTGCCAATTTCCAAGCTTTAAATACCAGTCAAACCTGGTCAGAGTAGAGAGAATATCAGAATTCTTTTTAGCTAGGCCAAAATCTGGTCAACAAACTGAATTTCAGTCATGTTCTGCTTCAGGTCAACTGTGGCTAAGGATGCCGAATTTTGGCCCTGCAACTTCCTAAGAAAACTCGGTCAAACTGTTACAGTTGACCTGTGGTCAACTCTGGTCAAACTGTTTTGGTCAATGTCCTTATTTCTGCCCAAGGATTCGGTCAGCAGTCTAGTCATAGATGCCCAGTAATGAGTCAACTATTCGAAGTCAAAGTGGTTTAGATAATGCCAAAGTGAATGCTGGTCAATGAGTCAAGCTTCATTTTCAGATTTCGGTGGTCAATTTCAGATTTCTTCTGCTCATTCGCACATATGAACAGATGACTTCTTTCTCTTGTGTGCAATCCAAATTGATGCAAGGTGAGGCGGTCGATTTTTCTATTTATAGTGGTCAAATGGATGGATTTAACCAAGGGTGACACCCATTCACAAGATGGGGCTGACTTGCCTTTTGAGGCCTACATGAAGGCCAAAACTAATAATAATAATAATAATAATTATTCATATTTAATATTTTCTTTTTTGCTGATTTGGAAGGCTTCTTTTCATGCGGGAATACCTCCCGATGCTACAAAAATCAACAGTCTCCTGTATGGATTAGGCTCTGCAATCCTATTGAGTGCCTTGGTCTCAATGCTTGCACCCTGTCATGTTTTTGTGCACAATTGCACAATTGACAAAACTCTCTCTGTTGCCACTTTTTCCAGAGCTTGCCATGTTGTGCTGGATTGGATTAGGAGATTCTTTTGCCAATGTCTCGAAATTATTTGAATTGTATTTATTTCTTATTAACCGTTTTCTATGTTTTTACTATAGGAACCCTTAATAATAAAAATAAATATCTCATTCCAGCATTCTTTCTGTTCTTTTCTCTCTGTCTACGTTGGACTGTTCCTCCTCTACCCTTCTTGAGCCAAACAATACCTGTTGATGTGCCCATGTTGAATCAACTCTTCAACATGTTTCAGATGCTGACTTCTGTGGCTTTAATGCTATAATAAATTACAGGCATAATGCTCAAGAGAATGGAGAGAGAAGATGTAGCTTTGATATTATTCAATGTGTGGCTTAGAAGCCATTACATGTGAGAGAGTAATTAAGTCAGGGAATCACTTACTACATAAAGTAACTTGTGACCAATTGACCTCAAGTCACATGTTAACCTATACAACATCATAAAAGCATCCCAGGAATGACTTGAAACTTTAAAAGTCCTAAAGTAAATACATGACCAATATTAAATATTCTAATACTCACTGTTAATGTTTGTGTTAGACATCCTAACATTATTTTTTGCCAATATTTCCTGAACTTTTGATATTTAAATGGTGGGCCATGGCATATGAAATTATAGTTTGATGGATAAAGAATTTATGGTTATGCTTACGAAATTCAATTTAGTTTTTATCATTGGAACTTGTGCATCGTGCATATGTAATTCATGAATATTGCTTTTTACTTAATGTTTTGTTTTCGGGAATTTAAATTTTGTAAATTACAAGGACCTTTTTGGTGACTTAGCTTTGAATTAGAATAGGTTATAGTGCATTTAGTCAACCCACTAGTAGGATGCTTGGTGTATGTAGATTGCTTATTGTGATTTCTCTTTGATACAGATGGAAACTGCACGAAAAATTCTTTCATTTCATAGAGAAGAGAGGCCATCAGATCAAACATCAAATAATACTCCACAGAGCACACTTCTTGAATTTATTAGTAGCAGTCAAACATTGCGTATGTGGTCAATTTATCCTTCAATTATGGAAAATTTAAACACTGAACAACGTCAGAAGGGCAAACAGCTTGATGAATGGTGGAAGCAAGTAACAAAAGGTATGTGATCTGTTGATACATGTGTATTTAAAAATATCGCAATTGGACTAAGTATCTAAAAGGTAATTCATCCTTGAGAAGTTTCAACATGTGATGCGACAGGATGAGAAATACAATGTCTCTTCAGAAAGGATTGCATACTTACATATGACTATTACTATCTATCATTGAAGTTATTTATATTAACACTGTAAATGCATATGTCTTATTGCCAAGGATTAAAATGAAATTTATAATCTTGAAATGTGATGACCTCAAAGCATAAGATGGAACGAAGTTATGTGATGTTTGTATAATTGCATTCACATGTCACTTTCCTTCACTATTAATCCATCCAAAATGATCCTTTCTGGTTTTTGACTGTAATAGTATTCTGGCCTATAATTCCTTTGCGAATTTCTAGTAAATCCATAATGATGACATAAATTGCTGAAAATGGTGGTGTCAATATATAACATATTGGTTTCTCTTTATCTTTCATGTTGTCTTTGGTATTAAAGCGAATGTTTATATTCCACAACTTTTGTAGGCTTATCTCCTCCCTTTGTCCTATATGTCTTCTATCTTGTCTACAACATGTTTAGTTGGCTTGTAAACAGGACAAGCACAAGTTGCAATAATACTCCCAAATGGAGGGAATAATACTCAATTCTAATACAATATATTAGGCTAGCTTGAGATAAGATATGATACCTCTCTCCAACAAATCTCTTTTGGGTACATTATTATTAATGTTGTTGCCAGTTGGTTTGTTACAACGGTTTAACCCATAGTTGCACTTATTGTGATATTATCAGAATTATTGTGAGAATATTGTCAAAACCAACCATGGCGATAATATTGGCAGTAATTATTGTGATAATTTTCCCTTTTGAATTTCTCATGATAATTTAGGTAATTATCACAATGATTTCGAAATTATCGCCTTGTCTTTATTAATTTGAACTTATTACCAATTTTTGTTTATCTTTCAACCATAATTTTTTAAAAGTGGGTTAGGAGATTGAATTGTGAGGATACTCCGACTATTTTCTGTTATCTTTCATTTTCACCTTTTTACTTAAATTTTTAACATTACCAATAATTGTCTCGGGATGTTTGAGAGTGGTTTCTACCTCATCAGATTTCATATGGAGAAAGTAGAATTTTAGAAAATAGAATGCGGGATTGCAGCATTTCTACTAGATTCTGTGATGTATGGAACTAACATTTAATCAAGGTCACTAAGCCCTCTATGTACCTCGATGTTGGTGGCATTAGTTGCTGAGCTCCTCCTTCATGACCCAGTGAAAATGTACATTTTAAGCAAAATCATTGATTAGGATGTTACACTTTTTCTATCTTATTTTAATGCTTAGAGGGCGATCTTGATGAGGAGGATCTGAGTGCAGGCAATGATTTTGATGTTATTTAGCTATTTGTTATAGCATGCTTTTCTTTGGATTTTGGAGGCCATTTAGAGCATCTGTATTGATCTATTTTGATTCGGATATGGATTGCATTTGGTGATATTTTGGTTATACTATATACATGAGAAATTTTGAATATTTGTGTATAATAATTTGAAATCATATGGATGCACATGAATTATATGTTCTTTTCAAATTTTGAATATACTATGTATTTTTTGGTTGACTGATCTTTTGTTTCAATTATCATAACATTGTTGAGGACAATGTCACATGGTTCGGGTTTGAATTCGAATTCGATTACAATTAAGTTCGATTCGAGTTCAAATTTTTCGATGAGATTCGAATGAGGTTCGCCATTAAGTTCGTTCATGTATATAATTTTAAAAATATATATAATATATATTATATATAATGATATATATATAATATATTATATTAATAATTAAATACATAATCATATCTTATAATAATATATATTGATATAATTTTTAATCAAATACCCTCATCAAATAAACTTTATAATCCGAAAAATTAGTTATATATTAGAATATTAAAATACAATAACCAATTCTCTTAATGTAAATATAAAATGTAATTAAAATAAAGATACATGAAAATAATCCCGTTAAAAAATATATAATTTTAAAATTATAGTTCTTAGCATATATTTATTATAATAATAAATAAATATACATTAGCCCATTGTAATGCCTCATATAAGTTGAGTTCAAGACATTGTAATGTGTTAACATAATGTATTGCCTGTAATACATGTACGTTGAGTTCAATACTACAGTTCAGAATTATAATAATGTTGACGCGTAAAAATATAATGCTTTTAACACATTATAATGTATGTACACCGATTTCGATACTGCAATATATTATAATACTTGTAAAATTATAATAATGTCAATGCTTTAGAAAGAAAGTTTGAACCATGATTCGGAAATCGCGCACACGCTCATTGGGAGATTGGGACGATTATATGGAATACTGTGCAAGTTAGGACACAGCAGCAGGAACCAAACCTTCTCAAACCTAAACCTTAGGGTAATAACAATATGAATGTCATTATAATAATAATGCACGCAGCAGGAACCGAACCTTCTCAAACCTAAACGAACCTTAATTTTTTTTTTGAAATTCGCCGAATTTCGGACCTCAACCTTTAGGTTCGACGAACCCTGTGACAGAGGTTGAGGATGCTGTGACTGTTTCCATCAAACAAACAAGGGGAAATCTGTTGTTTTCATTGCCATGATTCATCTCATGAGATACATTTATTTTTGTTTTGACATGATTATGTATCACTATATTAGATCTTATGACTCAAGAAAAATATCATATTTCAATATCGACAATATTTGATGTATCTCTTAACATCTTATATATCGATTTTATTTTGATATTTATGTAGCAGTGCGTTTGTTTGATGTTGATGTTGTTTTCGAAGTTAAAAAATTGAAAAACAAGATTTTTTTTATTAGTTTCCCAATAATTTTCGATATTTTCCTCGTTATCGCTGATAATTTAAATTTTGGACCCCTAGCAATAAATTGGCAATAACGATAAATGTAACATTGGTTTAACCATTAGTGTGAACTTTTAGTAGTTACATATTGTGACATGTTGTATCAGTAATATTAGAGTTTATAACAGAATGTGATTATATAATACAAAAGTAAATTTATTAATTTTTAATGTTGAATCATTGTTTTATTAAAATTTAATAATGAATCCCATTGTTTGTTTTTCATCCCCCCTTCCAATTGAGAGATCTAAGAAAGGCTCAACATCTTCAAAATCATTATCTTGTTGCAAAAGTAATTATTAATTGTCCCAAAGATCAATGTTTGATGTCTTCACACCTTCTCAATAGAGAGTTGAAATTGTTGCAAAATTTGATCCTTGTTCCAAAACAAAATACCTCATCTTGTTTATGAAACTCCTCGATTGTTGCTTTTTAGTGTCCCTTCCTAATGTTGCTAAATCCTTATCAGTTGGGTTTTTCACCTGCCTAGAAACAGTTTTTTGACTAACAAAAGGGTTTTGGCTTATTCCAACCATTGATTTGGAAACTAATTTGAAAACCTCATATCGGTCGAGTCCCATCCATTCACATGTCTTGGTAACCAGTTTTGAAGCTCACTGGTTCTCTGGAAGAGTAACTTGGTTGCATGAGGTACCTTTGCTTCTTTGTTTCACTAACAATGTTTTGCCTCAAGAATTTCAGGGCAAACATATTGCAGCTCAAATGCTGGCTCCCATGGATTTTACACAAACCTTGTTGCAGCTAAAGTGTTTTGCGTGATTCCTTTTAGGCGGATTCAATTCTAGTACAATCACAACATACATTGGGGAATGTATGCAACATTCAACTTTACAAATAATTTTTTTACATTTATTGTAGGTCCAAAGTTCACAATTGGATCGAGTCTTATGGGCCAAGCAAGACCAAGTGACATCCTATGTTGTAGGAAACATGGTCTACCCTCTTGTACCAATCATGTTTTTGTATCAAAATGTTGGAACATGTTCTTTACAGATTGAAATGTGCTTCATTGTCTGTACAATGTGTTTCAAAAAAAGACTTGTCCAATTTTGTGTTAATTTGATTGTTGGGACCCACAATTTTGGTTTTAATGCCTACTTAGGGGTCAATTGTGAATTAATAAGACTTCCAAAAGCGGCCATAATTTTTTCTTTAAAAGAGGGCTTGACTTGCACTAAAATTGCTGCCCATTAATGGTAATGGCAAGTAAAAGTTGACAGTTTCATCTTCCTATATCCTTTTGCTTAAAATTTTAACATTACCATTATTTGTTTTAGGATGTTTAAGACTCAAGAGTGGTTACAACTTACAACCATATTGGACTTCAGATGGAGAAAGTAAAATTTCGTATCCCATTCAAAATTTGTTAAAATAGGAAACTAGGGCCAAATTCTAGCTTGGGACAGCTCATTTGATGGAGATGATGATTGCATTGGATTCCTCTTTTCGAGATGTCCAAGACTGATATAAAGATCATCTCATTTGGACAAGAAGAAGTGTGATTTTGAATTCATGACCACACATGTGCAAATTGTTCAGGTCGGCCTCAGCTGAATCTAGGCTCAAGAAGCCCAATGGATGTGTCTCTTCACCCACAATGAAGTGTATAAATAGAAGAGACCTCACACTCATTTGGACATCCATCACTCACACTTTCTTCTCTCTCTCTTCATCAGATTGGTTCGTACGACTTGGGCAGCCTCTCTCTCTCTCATGTGTGGCAAGGAGGACGATTTGCAGTGCAGAAAATTACAGGCTGAATTTCAGACTTCAGGACCAACATTGACTGAGGAGATTTTGACCTGTTTTGATTGCAATTTTGAGGGCAGAATTTCAGCTTCTCTAAGCCGCATTGACTGGCACAGAAATCAAGGATTTTGGAGCTGTTTGACCTGCGTTGACCGCATAACTAACCGCAGGTTGACCAAATTTGACTAGAGTATTTGTCACTGTTTTGGGTTGACTTTGACCATTGTTGGAGGCCGAATTTGACTGCCTTTGACCAAGCTTCAAAGGAGGTGTTTTATTGCTGTTTTGACTAAAGTTGACTTTCTAGTTAGGGCTGAAGTTCGACTGCAGAAATTGATAGGGATGATTTGACTTTGTATTGGCCTAGTCTATTTGACTTTTGTACTCTCTCTCTTTGTTGAACTATTGAATAATAATAAGAAGATTTGATCAAAGAGTTTTCCCCACATTGGGGTTTTTCCTTGGCATCCGCCAAATCTTGTGTCCTCTTGTCTTAGCTTGTCTTTCGCATTTACTGTCAATGCGATTAATGGTTAATGTGATTGCTACTGGAAATAATTGGAAATTGTTATTGGGATGCTCAAGGAACGTTGTAGTAAAT
This sequence comes from Pinus taeda, assembly GCA_000404065.3. Classification (NCBI taxonomy): domain Eukaryota; kingdom Viridiplantae; phylum Streptophyta; class Pinopsida; order Pinales; family Pinaceae; genus Pinus; species Pinus taeda. Next base: position 24,005 of record APFE031748715.1, read on the forward strand.
TGTGCTAAGCATAGAACATACTATTGTTATCTAAAATTGAGATGGGATGAGAGCCCAGGTGAAGACAAAGCCCAAGCAAGAGTGAGAAAAACAATCACTAAAGGAAGCTGTTGGATAAGAATTTGGAGCTAGCCTCAATGATGACTACATACTTCAAATCTGAGGACACGGACAAATCCGACTATCATGCATGGAAGATGTCTCTGGATTTGACTTTGGTAGAGAATGATACTATGGCCTATGTCAAAAGTAGAGTGGTGGAGCCTCCTTTAAATGCACCTGCTATTGCAAAAACAAAGTACAAGAAAGGTGAGGTCAAAGTACCCCGTGCCCCCCTCGAAACTGCTCCCAATTCACACTCCGCTCCGGAGCTAGTCGGGAGCACGCTCCCGAAATCACTTCCGAAGGGGGAGCGATTTCGGGAGCACGCTCCCTTTAAAAAAACGCTCCTTGGTTTTTAGGGAGCTATTAGGGGAGTGGTATGGAGCGACCGCTCCTTGACCGCTCCCCTTAGCTCCGGGAGTGATTTTTTAAGAGGGGGAGCAGTCAGGGAGCGATCGCTCCCGACCGCTCCCCCTCTTAAACAACGCTCCTATTGGTGCTGGAAAATGCTGTGTGGCAGAGAGAGGGGCGACGACCGACGATAGAGAGGGAGAGGAAAGGGAGGGAAAGGGGGAAATGATAAATAACCCTCTCCCCTCCCAGGATTTGCAGTGTAAATCCTAAGTCTTTTGGAGGAGCTTGAGGAGCTTGCAAGGGAGATTGGAGCTTGGGATTGAAGGCCAAAGAGGTAGGATCTACACTCTAATCTAGCATTTTTGTTTTTTTGTTTTTTATGTTCATTGCTAAATAAGAAAAAATAAAAAATTCTCTATTTCCCATTCTCATTCCTCCATTTTTTTTGCATACTCAAAACTTCTAAGTTCAAACATCATGGCTATATGGCTTGGCATTTTCTTCTTGTTGGTTCATTTTTTGGTTATTATGGTGTTGGAGAGTAGAAGAAGGAGGGTTGATCATGATGAAGAAGAGGACGAAGAAAACCCTTGTTGATAGTGGATTTGATGAAAACTCTTGTTGATTTTTAATGTACCTTGGACAAGTGGTTTCCCATGGGTTAGTCTCTACCTAGGGAAAAGTGTCCAAAATAATTCTTTTCCTAAGTGTGACTTTATAAAGTGAATGTGATTTTATAAGTTTTAAAGTCAATGTTAAATTATAAAGTGAAAGGTGACTTTAGATATAAAGTACAATGTGGGTACTTTATTTAATGGGTGAGTTAAAAAAATAGAAAGTGAGAATTAAATGCACATTTATTCTCATCCCTTGATCTAAATGAATCTGAGCCATTAGATCTTAGGGTTGCCCAAAAGTCATTTAGGGTAACAAAAGGGGGAAAAGAAAAGAGAGACTGCATTCATTCTTCACGAGAAGATTGGAAAAAGGAGGCTGAGAGCTAGATAAAAGTTCTAAAGGATAATTTTTTTGCAGCAAGATGAAGGAGTGATTTCTAGGCAAAACTAGGCATGAAAATCAAGGCATAAAAGACAACAGAAGGTACAGTATAAACAACATTTAATTCTGTGAGCTGCACACCATTCGAGATAAGTTTTTGAGATTTTTGTTGAAAATATGTATAGCCAGTACAGTGGTACAGAAATCCGTACAGGCCGTATGGAATCTGTACAATACAGTTAGTATCCATACAATACATATTTTCAGCTTCAAATGGGCATGGAAATCGAGGCAAAGTTGGCACGATTTTCAAGGAGTTTTGGGCTGAAGAGATAAGTTGTATTTTGCTGTTTTGTTTTGTCTCCAAATGTATTTTCCCTGAACTTGAAAGATAAATAAATTTGAAGAGCTCTCTAACAGGTTTTCCCCAGAGAAGATTGAAGGGGTTTTGCTTGGTTCTAAGTTGACCAAAAATCAGTGTGTATTTTTATGTGTTGCTGGTCTGTTTATGTCCATATTTATTTGAGCATGTGTTGACAGTCCCATGTGTTTTAATCTGGAAATTTCATTTCCAGAATTCTATATGTTGAATGTATGTTTATGGGAAAGGGTATTTTACTAAATGGGAGTGATAAGCTGAAATTAAAACCAGGTTGGGATTGCATGAAAGTTTTTAGTCATCAAATTTCAACATGGTATCAGAGCTACTGGTTGAAAATTGCAGTTTGAACAACAGACAATAGTTTGGGACAACAAACAGTGGTTTGGACAACAAACTGAATTTTTGGACTAACAAACTGGTATTTTGGGACAGCGAGGTGAAATTTCACACAGACTGAACTTTTGGGACATCAAGGTGTGCTAGAAAGTTCATTTCTCCTTTTTCTTGGTTTTGTAATAGCAGTCATGGCCATGTTTTTAAGGGTGGAGGAAAGATTGGATGGGATATCCAACTATGCCGTTTGGAAGGACAAAATTCAGACAGTGTTTGAGGAGGCAACAATTTGGGACATAGTGCTGCAAGTGGTTGTACCTTCTATTGCTGCAGATGAACTTGTTTTATTCACAAAAAATAATGCAAAGGCAAAAAGGATTTTGATGGACAATCTGAAGGATCATGTGGTTCCTCAGGTGAGAGGAAACACATATGCATATAAGATATGGACAACTCTAACCACTCTCTATCAGAGTACCAATGAGAGTAGAAAGATGGTACTCAAAGAACAATTGAAGAACATCAAGATGACAAAGGCTAAAAGTGTAGTTCATTATCTTGGCAGGATCAAACGGGTACGTGTTGATTTGACTGCTATTGGTAAGTTAGTTGCAACCACAGTGTTAGTCAAGATAGCTGTAGCAGGACTTCCTAAGTCTTGGGAGACCTTTGGAGACGCTGTTACCTCTAGGGAGAACCTTCCCAATTGGGACAGATTCTGGGATGATTGTGTGCAACATGAGATACAAAAAACTGGCAGTGGTGGGGTGAAGATAACAGATGAGGAGGATGTAGCCTTGACATCTAGGGAGAAAAACAAAGGGAAGGCCAAGAAAGGGGCCTCATCAGATGGGGCTAAGGGAAAGGAGAAGAAGAAGTAGAAAGATATGAATATGTCCAAAGTCAAATGTTAGGCATATCAGAAGATGGGACACTATGCTGCTACGTGTCCTGAGAGGAAGAACAAGGGGAAGAAAGGTACTGCAGCTTCAGCAGAGGTGGAGCAATTTGCTTCACAGTTTGACAAGGACTTTGCATTTATTACTTCTACATCTAGTAGGAGTATGTCATCTGATGTGTGGTATGTAGGCAATGGGGCTTCCCACCATATGACAAGTGCACGAGAGTTCTTTTTAGAGCTTGCAGAGAGGGCACTTGATATTGAGATTGTACTAGGAGATGACCACACTGTGAGAGCTATTGGTGTGGGGATTGTGACCTTTGAGAGGGAGTCTTTGCCTCCTTTGAAGGTCATGGATGTTTTGAGGATCTAGAAGAACTTGATTTCAGTGTCTGTTATGGAGGAGAAGGGGTTTGACGTGACTTTCTCAAGAGGGCAGGTATTGATGCATCCCAGGGGAGCTTCCACCACTTTAGCCAAATTGATTGGAGTCTGCTTTGGGAAACTATACAGGTTCAGTTTTCAGTCGGCAGGAGCATTGGTGAGTAGCACATCTGGTAGCACTCGCACTAGTACCACCAGCAGTAGAGACTTGTGCGAGTTATGGCACATATGCATCATGGAGCTTTGAGAGTAAGGGAGATCACTATTGGAGTTCTTGATTTCAATGTCGAGCATTATGAGGTCTGCAGAGGGTGCGCCTTGGGCAAGTACACCAAGTTACCATTCCCAGCGAGCGACCACAAATCTACAGGTATACAAGACTTGATTCATACTGATGTTAGTGGTCGTATGTCTCATGTGTCTTTGGGTGGTTATGAGTATTATGTTATATTCATTGATGACTACTCTAGGAGGACTTGGATATATTTTCTGAAGACCAAGGGTGAGGTCTTCAGTCATTTTAAAGAGTTCAATTCTCTTGTGGAAAAGCAGACAGGTAGGAAGATTCGGGTCTTGAGGTCAGACAATGATGGTGAGTACACCAATGGTGGGTTTTCTGACTTTTGTGCATAGGAGGGCATCAGGAGAGAGTTCACGGTTACTTACATTCCCCAATAAAATGGGGTGTCTGAAAGGAAGAACATAGCTATTGTTGGGGCTGTTAGAGCGATGATTCATGATCAGGGGTTGCCTTTGTTTTTGTGGGCTAAGGCTTGCAATACTGCTGTTTATCTTCAGAATAGGAGTCCTCACAGAGTATTGGGGACTATGACTTCGGAGGAGGCTTTCACTGGAGAGAAGCCTCATGTGGGACATCTTCGTATCTTTGGATGTCTCAAATATTCTTATATCCCCAAAGGAGCAGAGGATGAAGATGGAGCCCATGGCAGAGAAGGGTGTCTTTATGGGTTACAATGAGACTTCGAAGGCCTATTGAATCTTCATTCCTTCTAAACGGAGAGTGGTGATTAGGAGGGATGTGAAGTTTGAGGAGGAGAGGGCCTACTAGAGATCATAGGAGTATGATGAGAGAGAGTCACAGACTTCTCAGCAGGGAGGTCAGGTACAGGGAGCAAGACCTCAGGGTTCTGGATCGAATGGTAGAAGAGGTACTTCAGTGTTAGTGACATTTGGGGCACCAGTGGCGAGTTCACTGAGCACTTCTTTAGGGAGTCGACTGGTACAAACTTCAGATGGCACTTCAGCTGACACAAGCACAGGTGCTAGTATAGCTTCTTTGAGGGCAAGTGCTGGTACAAGCACACCAGGGTTAATTGGCAGACCTTCAAGTTCACCAGATTGGGGGGTAGAGGATGAAGTTCCCTATGGCGAAGCTTCTTCAGGGAAGAGGAGGCCCAAGTGGCTTCAAGACACCTTGAAGGAAGCGAAGTCCATTGGTCCTTCGGAGAGGGTGAAAAACAAGAGTGTGCCATTTGAGTGGTTTTGTAGTTATGTAGCCAAGGCTATCACCATTGTTGACTTTGAGCCTACTAGCTATGAGGAGGATGCCAGCCAGGAGGTATGGAGATAGGCGATGGTGGAGGAGTATGGCTTATCATTAAGAACAATGTCTGGGAAGTGGTGCCTAGGCCTGAGGGCAAGTTAGTTGTGACTTCCAGGTGGCTCTACAAGATCAAGTATGCTGCGGATGGCAGTGTTGAAAAGTTCAAGGCGAGGTTTGTGGCTAGATGGTTCTCACAGATAGAGGGAGTTGACTATGATGAGACATTCGCTCTCGTAGCTCGGTACACTTCTATCCAGTCCCTTATTTCTATTGCTGCAAAAATGGGCTGGCAGATACATCAGATGGATGTGAAGACTACATTTCTAAACGAAGTTATAGAGGAGGGGGTGTATGTTGAGCAGCCATAGGGCTTTGAGGTACTTGCGCTGGAGACCCATGTATGCCGGTTGAGGTGAGCACTCTACGGACTTAAGCAAGCTCCGAGAGCTTGGTATTCGAGGATTGATACTTACTTGCAACAGATGGGTTTCACGAAGAGCGATGCAAATCCGAACCTATACTACATTGTTGTAGGGGATGATCCGCTCATTCTTGTGCTGTATGTTGATGACTTGTTCATTATTGGGGCATAGAGCCTAATTAGTGGTTGCAAGGAGGATCTTGCTGTGGAGTTCGAGATGAAGGACATTGGGCTTATGCATTACATTTTGGGGCTTGAGGTGTGGTAGGAGGAGGGGCATATCTTTTTGGGGCAAGGGAAGTATGTTGTGGATGTGTTGAGCAGATTTCACATGGCAAATTGTAGACCCATGTCTACACCTATGATCACCAACTAGAAAAAGCTTCATGCTTCAGATTCTAGTTTGGTGGATCCCACATTGTATAGGCATCTTATTGGGTCCTTGATGTATCTATTCATCACTAGGCCAGATATATGCTTTGCAGTGAACACACTTAGCCAGTTCATGGTTGAGCCTAGGAGGGTGCACTGGGTAGCTACAAAGCACATTCTTCGCTATGTGCAGGGGATTGTTGATTATGGTCTGGACTATAGGCGGGGAGATGGAGTGAGGTTGGCAGGTTACACATATTCATATTGGGCAGGGTGTGCTTTTGACAGGAAAAGCACTTCAGGGTGTTGCTTTGGAAAGGGTTTGGTAGTTGTGTCGTGGTTCAATTGAAAGCAAAAGTCAGTTGCTTTGAGCTCTTTTGAGGCTGAGTATATGGCTGCTAGCTAGGCTAGTTGTGAAGCCATTTGGCTTTGGAAGATGTTGTATGGCCTATTTGATCAGGAGTTGAGACCGACAGTTATTCACTGTGATAATCAGAGTTGCATTAAACTCACGGAGAATCCAGTGTTTCATGACATGTCAAAACTCATTGACATCAGATATCATTTCATTAGGGACTATGTTCATAAGGGGGCAGTGAAGTTGGAGTATATATCGGCATGAGTAGGTGGTCGATGTTCTCACGAAGTCCTTGCCAAGAGGCAAGCATGTCCATTTCAGGGACAAGATGGGTGTGGTGAGAAACACTTTCCTCGGTAAGAGGGAGTGTTGATTTTTAATGTACCTTGGACAAGTGGTTTCCCATGGGTTAGTCTCTACCTAGGGAAAAGTGTCCAAAATAATTCTTTTCCTAAGTGTGACTTTATAAAGTGAAAATGACTTCATAAATGGTGAAGTCAATGTCAAAGTATAAAGTGAAAAGTGACTTTAGACATAGAGTACAATGTGGGTACTTTATTTAATGGGTGAGTTAAAAAAATAGAAAGTGAGAATTAAATGAACATTTATTCTCATCCCTTGATCTAAATGAATCTGAGCTATTAAATCTTAGGGTTGCCCAAAAGTCATTTAGGGAAAGAAAAGGGGGAAAAGAAAAGAGAGATTGCATTCATTCTTCATGAGCAGATTGGAGAAAGGAGGCTGAGAGCTAGATAAAAGTTCTAAAGGAGAAATTTGTTGCAACAAGATGAAAGAGTGATTTCTAGGCAAAGCTAGGCATGAAAATCAAGGCATAGAAGATAGCAGAAGGTACAGTATGAACAACATTTAATTCTGTGAGCTGCACACTATTCGAGATAAGTTTTTGAGATTTTTTTTGAAAATATGTACAGTCAGTACTGTGGTATGGAAATCCGTACGAAAATCTTTACAGTCCATACGAAATCCGTACAGTATAGTCTGCATCTGTACAGTACATATTTTCAGCTTCAAGTGGGCATGGAAATCGAGGCAAAGTGGGAACGATTTTCAAGGAGTTTTGGGCTGAAGAGATAAGTTGTATTTTGCTGTTTTGTTTTGTTTGCAAATGTATTTTTCCTGAAATTGAAAGATAAATAAATTTGAAGAGCTCTCTAACATGTTTTCCCTGGAGAAGATTGAAGGGGTTTTGCTTGGGTCTAAGTTGACCAAAAATTTGTGTATTTTTATGTGTGTTGCTGGTTTGTTTATGTCCATATTTATTTTCAACATGTGTTGACAGTCCCATGTGTTTTGATCTGAAAATTTCATTTCTAGAATTCTATATGTTGAATGTATGTTTATGGGAAATGGCATTTAACTAAATGGGAGTGATAAGGTGAAATTATAATCGGGTTGGGATTGCAGGAAACTTTTTAGTCATCAAATTTCAACAACCCTGGAGAGGAGGAAGAGAGTGGAGACGATGAGGCCCCAAAAACTAAACAAGACCAAACCCCATTGTGGAAATATGTTTCTAGGCCTGAAGGAGGGAAAGGGGGTGGAACCACTAAATTTACATGCCCCCATTGCAACAAAACTTATACAGGTTCATACACCCATGCCAGAAGGCACCTCTGTGGGAAAAGGCCATGGGATGAAGATAAACCAATAGGAATCAAAACTTGTGTAAGTGTGTCAGCAACAGATAGAGCCAAATGCATAAGGGAAGAGGAGGAAGCCCAATACAAATCTAAAAAATGAAAGGGTTTCTTTGAACATATCTCACAATCACATCAACATGCACAAAGAACTCCTTCAACATCCTCCCATGGCAGTCAATATGGAGGCACAGGAACAAACATCTCTTTAAGGCGTAAAACCAGTGTTTTAAGACTTGTCCGAGTCATGATCAACCCGGCCGGGTCGATCCGGGTCAAGGCTTAGGATTCTGACCCGGCTTCTGAAACGGCTCGGGTGGCCGAGTCATCAATGACCCGGCCGAGTCAGGCAATGATTCGGCCGAGTCATTGATGACTCGGTCAACCCGGCCGGGTCCCACAAAAAAACGGCCGAGTCAATATTCCTGGGAGCAAAGTTGCAAATGTGTGAGATGGCTCAAGAAAGGGCCATTCATCAAAACACAGAAAGGATTCAAGCAGTGAAGTCGTAGAGACTCGAGAGCAATTGATCTTTTGCTGATTCAATCCTCAAGCTTGAGCAAGCAAAGATGGAGATGTACCAGAATGCTTGAGGGCAGAGACAGATTAGGAGAGGCAAGATGGAACTCAAGTGCACATAGATCATATAGCCAAAACTCAACAACAGTAGCTAGATTGTTGTCAGATAAAACTTAAAATGGGTAAATGAAAACTTGCTAATAAAAATTCTGCATTGAAATCTGCACTTCTTGCAACAACAGCAGCTCTATTAGATGGTCCTACTCCAGGCATGAAGGAGTTAGAAGCATAAAGTCAAAGATGTCGATATTCATTGTCACTCAATTGAAGACTGAAGTAGAGCTGAACTTTCACTGCAAGACCTAAGTTTCTGTGCTATTGTAGAGAAATTCTGAGATTCTTTCATGGATAGATGTATTTCTTCTTACTTTTGAGGAACATGTAGATTGTTCCTCATTTTATTTACACCTCTACATAAATGAGTTCATAAAAGTTGCCCACAAGGGAAAAGCATATATAATGTCATATGGGTGGCATTGGAAGCTTGCTTTATGTTTGGACTCTGGAGTGATGGCCTGTAACTTTTGCAAATAGGGCTTTATCCTTGGAATGGTTAACATAATGTTACTAGTTACTACTGTCATGTCAAATGTCATTGCAGTTATCTCAAGGTAGGTTATTGTCAAGTTGTTGTCTTGAAAAGTTGGGGGTGCATGATCAGTGTCTGTGTTACTCGACACCCTGAAGTGAAGGTCCAAGGTTGCAAGTTTATGGTATGAGGTCAGAGGTTATCTATAACTAAGTGATAGTACAATGAAAATGTCTCAGTTCAACGACGTACACATTTTTTTGGTTTTGAGTCTTTCATCATGTATGACAGTTGACTATGTATTGCCATTGGGTACCATTTTGATATAATGGATTGGTTCATGAGCCTACTTTGATCATATGTTGTCTTCCATCTATATTATAATGTTGTGTGTTTGGAAACATGAATGAAAATCTTTAAAATTAGATATAAAATCTTCAAAATTATGTTTTTTTATCAAAAAACTAAATATTTAATGTATTTTTTACAACGACCGAGTCATTGAAAACGGGTCGGCCGAGTCATTACCGAGTCGGAGTCGGAGTCGGAGTCATTGCTCGGCCGAGTCGGAGTCGGAGTCGGAGTCTTAAAACATTGCGTAAAACCATATCAGATTTCCTTGATGAAGGGTGTAGGAATGATGTGGATTCAAAAATCTACTGGTTTATCTATGCATGTGGGATACCATTCAATGTTCTTTGCTCACCTTATTGGCATGAAATGGTTTATGCCATAAATGATGCCCCCAAAGGATACAAGAGCCCTAGGTATGACAAGGCTAGAACCGTTGGACTTGATCATGGAAAACAAAAATATCACTTTCTTTGAGTAGAATGACAAATTCTTTGATTGAGCATGGGGTGTCCATTGTATTTGATGGATGGACAAATGTAAAGGCAAGCCATTGATAAGCGTTTTTGTTGTGTTTGTTAGTGGTGCTATCTTTCTTTCAACATATGATTACTCAGAGAAGTTCAAGACCAACATCAACATTGCAGAACCATTACTTGAAATAATTGAACATACTGGGCCATACAATGTCATCCAAGTCATCACTGATAATGCTGCTAATTGTAAGGAGTGGGAGCAATTATTGAGGATAAATACCCCAACATATTTTGGTCTGGGTGTTTGGTTCACACAATGAACCTTTTGATGCATGATATTATTAACAACAAAAATCAACAATGCAGATGGATTGGTGATTTGTACAAGAGAGGCATACATATGATAAAATTTATTACAAATCATAGCAATACCTATGGGCTTTTCCACAGTCACTCAAGATTGGAGTTGTTGAAGATTGTGAATATTAGATTTGCTAGCTATTACCTCACCTTCAAGTACCTTTTGAAGGTAAGAGAGTCATTGGCTAGCATGGTATCAAGTCCACATTGGCAGGTATTAAAGGACATGGCTACAAATGCAACTGGCAAGCAAGGTTTTGAACAGGTGGAGGAGACCGCTCTTGATGATCTGTTTTGGGAACGTGTGAGGCAAGTATTGTAATTCACCAAGCCCATTTATAGCATGATTCATTTTGCAGATATAGATAAACCAGTGATTGGGTAGGTGAATGAGCAGATGGATACCATGCTGGGGTAAATAAAAGATATTGTTTAGGAAGATGATCCCAACATGTATACACTGATTCACAATTGTGTGTACACGGTGGAATAAACTTAATGTTCCACTACATGCCTTAGCATATATCCTTATGCCAAAATATTACTCTCCATCTTGGTTGGGCCAACTTGCACCTGGGGGTGGGGTTAGGATCAAACCCCATACAGATCTAGAGGTATGTAAAGGATATATGGAAGCATTAGACAAGTTGGTAGCTGACAAGGAGGAGTGTGCTAATTTGCGTCTTGAATTAGGCAAATACTCTAGTTGCACTCGTTTGTTTGGTTCTTTGCATGCAATGGAAGATAGAGATGGATTTGATGCTCTCACATGGTGGGAAGCATATGGCGGCATGGGACTTTTGCTAAAATTGACAAAAAAAGGTTCTCTCACAGGTTGTAAATACCAATGTTGTTAAAAGCGCGAGCGGGATTAAATCGGCGCGGGGAACGAATCGGAAAAAATCGGAAAAATCGGGGAAAAAGCAGAAAAAAGCGGGAAAAAATCGTTTGGTACAAAAATATTCATTTTTTTTTTTCATTTTTTTCAATTTTTTTAATATCTAAACCATCTACAACATAAAATAAATACATTGACACA
>APFE031748716.1:11216-22713 GCA_000404065.3 Pinus taeda
TTTTCTCCACATAAAAGTGCGTGAACTTTTTTCTACATGAAATAAACTTTTCTCCGCATAAAAGTGCGTGAACGTTTCTCCACATGAAATAAAATTTTCTCTGCATAAAAGTGCGTGAACTTTTCTCCACATGAAATAAACTTTTTCTCCACATAAAAGTGCATTAACTTTTTCTACATGAAATAAACTTTTCTCCGCATAAAAGTGCATGAACTTTTCTCCACATGAAATAAACTTTTCTTTGCATAAAAGTGCGTGAACTTTTCTCCACATGAAATAAACTTTTCTCCACATAAAAGTGCGTGGATTTTTCTCTACATGAAATAAAATTTTATCTTCATGAAAGTGCGTGAACTTTGCTGCACTATAATTTATCATCTGAGATGATTTGCCATCAAGGACAACACTTGCCTCATAATGTCAACAATCTCCCCCTTTGGACTTGATGGCAAAGCTAACTTGTCACATATAGAACTATCATCTGATTCCTTTGAGCTATCCTGCACCCCCAGCATTCAGTCACATCTGATATCTCTTCTTGAAGATTCATCTAGTTATAACTAAGTGAGATGATCTTCTATGAGTGGGTTGCCATAAAGTACAACAAATTCATCATAATGCCAACAGTAGAAGAGGTAGATGGATAGCAGCACTATTAGAATATGATCTTGAGATCAAGCCTACAAGGCTGATCAAGGGTCAAGGCTTATCCAAACTCATGGCCGAGCCAAACCTTCATGCTCTAGACATCAACCTTGTAGCAACATTATCTGACCATCAAGAAGAAGTGGATCTCGTTTACGTATCTGAAATCTTTCTCTCATCTCCACGATATTCTAATATTATTTATGTACTGCAACATCTAAATCCTCCTTCAAGCATGTTTAAGGCTAAGCACAAGTCACTAAAGTTAAAGGCTTCTAAATATTGCTTCATGAACGGTGCACTTTATTGGAAAGATCTTGGAGGTGTGTTGTTGAATTGTTTGACCGAAGATGAGTCCAAAGAAGTAATAAATAACTTCCACAAAGGAGATTGTGGGGCCACTTATATTGGAAGACCAAGGCCAATAAAGTACTGAGAGTGGATTACTATTGGTCTACACTTTTTGCAGATATCCACAAGGAAGTGATGAGTTGTCATGACTGTCAGGCTTTCCAAGGTGAAAGAAAGCTTCTTCCTTTGACTTTACAACCAATATCAGTTAATGCACCTTTTCAACAGCGGGGCCTAGATTTCATAGGTGACATCAATCCATCATCATCCGCACAACACAAGTGGATATTGACAGCTACATACTACTATACAAAGTGGATCAAAGTGATCCCAACTAGGCAAGCAACTAATTCAATTATCATTCAGTTTTTAGAAACTAATATATTGTCATGTTTTGGTTTTCCTAATAAGATTATCACAAACAACACGTCAACATTCAAGTCCAAAAAGATGACTGAGTTTTGTGACAAGTACAACATAATGTTGGGACATTCTAAAGCATACTGTCTGCAAGGAAATGGTTTGGCAGAGTCCTCCAATAATTCTTTAATCAACATCATCAAGAAACTGTTGGAGGCTAACAAAAAGAATTGGCACAAGAAGCTGATCAATTCATTGTGGGTAGATTGGGTGAGTAGTAATAAATCTCTTGGGCTTTCTCCTTTTTAGATTGTGTATGAGGTAGATACTATTTTTCCTACATCATTAGTAGTCCCGATCATCAAATTGTTACAGGAAGCAGGAAGTGAAGAGAATGATATTCAATGCTTGATCAATCAGATGATTCACTTAGAGCAGACACGGGAAGAGGTATTTCAGAACACCTCCAAGCTTCATGAGATAATAAAGAGGATCTATGACCAGAAAACAAAGGAAGATAATTTCAAAATTGGAGTTGTGGTACTTCATTGGGATGCTAGAAACGAAGACAAGGGTAAGCATGGAAAATTCAAAAACTTATGGAAAGGCCCTTATAAGATTTCAACTTTCCTGGGACAAAATGATTTCTTGTTGGAAGAGATGAATAGAGAACCCTACTTAGGAGGACCAGTCAATGGTAGGCTACTGAAGCATTATCTTTTCTGAATTGTCCCTGTTTCATTGTACACACATTTTAAATTTTCTGCAAGTGTGAAGCTAAAGATCATTGGAGTTCGGAGCCTGAAGTGAAGGCCATGGACCTTCACTGATTTTCTGCCATTTTAAGTATTCATTTCTCAGTCATGTGAGTTAGTTTTTGAGTTATTTGATGTTTTAGTCATTTACTCATGCATTCCAGTTTGAGTTTTTTCAACCGTATTGGCCCATGTGGTTAGGCTACTTGGCCTATGGTGTTCTTGGCACCTCCAAGGAGCTCCCATCCCCAAAAATGGCCAATGTTAGATTCAATATTTGCATACTTCCATCAGTGATCAAATTTCCTCTTTTACATCATATTAGTTTCCCATTTGAAATTTTAATCATTCCACCTAGGTCATCATGCAAAAATTTAATCACTAATGGTAGCCCAAAATAAAAAAATCACATTCCCCTCTCAAAAAGCTGTATTTGCTGGCCCACCTTCATGTGTCTGGTTGAGCATACATTGACTATAAAAGCTTATTTCATCATGTTTTATATCAGTCAACTCCACCTGAAGTTCAGTGATTCAAGGTTCCATTAGGTCACCTAGGTTTCAATTTCCCAAGGTCAAATAAATCACCATCTCACTGCATAAGGTCAACAAAGTATGAGATTGAAACAAATAATATCCATTTTTTGATTAAATAAGGGTTTACTAGTATGTAACCATGGTTACTGAACTTCCAAATTTGATTTCAAGTAAGAAATTTATTCCAGTTTGTAAATTTTATTTCAAAAGAGATGTAATACTTTTATTTCATTTATGTAATTTTATGTCTATTACATGTAATAAGTCACCATTTTAGCTTCCTACTCAATTCCATTACCAATATCATCCAAAAAAAATTCAAAATGAAGATTGTCAAAGCGTCATCCACTTGTCAAAGGAAAAATTTAGAAATTCAAAGAGCATTAGTGTGAAAATTTCAAAAGTGACATGAAACATTAGAAAATGGGTTTTCAAAGCATAAATCAAAACCCATTCAATTATAAAAGCCCTCATAGACATCAATTCAACATTCATTTGTAGTCCTACACTCTCAAAGCCTCCTTAACAAAAGAGAACTTTCAGATTTCAGGCAAAAATGGGCAAAACAGTGCCAGAGGGCGCATTTAGAAACTGGAGGGCACGTTCAGAACTGGTGATGTGTGTTTTCCATAAAACTTAGTGTATTTCTAAGGTCATTGTGCGCCTATAAGGAGAGGGTGTGTTTGTCCATTTTGTTCTGCCTTTGCTAGACAACATCCAGAAATTGCCTAAAATGCACTACATTGCTCCAAGCATCAAAATTTGCCACCAAGGTGCCCTAGAAAGAAAGAAGGTTAGAATTACATTATTCCTCTCCTTCACAATTGATTTATATGGTGTTTCATTTTGTTTTGGATTCATACTAAGTTCAAAACCCTAGTAACATAATTCCATTCCTAAATCTCATTTCCTAGCATCCCACTACCATTCCTACACTTAAAAACTACCCCCTGTCACCTCCCTCATATCACACATCCCCATTTCAATCTCCTCAATTTCCTCACATCATTCCATTCTCTCTACACCTATATTTCATTTCATCATCTCCCTAGGGTTTGACAACAATAACTCATGGTAGAAGAAGAGAACAGAAGTTATAGTGAGGAGGAAAGACAAGAGAGGAGGCTATCTATGAAAGGAGGGAGAATCATTAGATATGAGGAAACCAATAACAGAGAACTCATGACATCTCCCATCACTGTGACAAGCTTTAAACATATGGGCTGTTTTTGAGTTTTGTGAGAAAGTGGAAAGGATCCAACATCATCCTGTGCTGACCAGATTATTCATCACCAACCTCCATGTTAACCAGGTAACCCTTGTTGGTGTCACCTTCACTATATCTTTTGCTATCATATCAGAAGCCTCTACGATCCCAAATGTTGGGTAAAAATGGCTTAAACAAGGAGAATTGGATCATTTTTATTAAGAGCCATATCTTAAACGAAGGTACAAGAATGAGAGAAAGAGGATTTTTCCTTTCCCTTTCCTCCTAGACAAATATGTTCCCATGACGAAAATCATCATGAAGTACTTACTGCACATGTGAGGGTAGGTTTTCTAGGTTCTATTCCTATCATATTTGGCTACTCATGCATTTCATAGGAGTCAAAATGCTCAATATATCCTACTATCTTTAGCGGGACATTGACAAGATGTCATTCATTGTGCAAAGGAAATATTATGATCATCAAATGCAAAGTATATTTCACCACTCCCTCATCAAGATGATAGTCCTACACCACCTTTATTAGCTTAACATTGGATGGGACACTTTCATATCCACTGAGATTTTCATAGTCCCACCTATTCAACATGACCAAGAAGTACCTTTGTCATCGCAACCATCCACCTCCATTCATCCACCTCAGTCCATACATCACCCATATTTATCTGATGAGTCAACCCCACCATCACCCTCATCATGACCATCTAATGAGACTATTCATTCACCTAGCAGAGATGAAGGCGGTGAGAAAGAACACATTGAGCATGGTGAAAATAACAAACCTAAAGGGGTTGGTTTAGGTACCTTGACACATACCTATCAGAGAGGGCACATGCAAGTATTTTCCCCACAGATTGTGGGAGGGGCCTTGCCTTCTTCATTGACAAAGTAGGTATATAAGGGTAAGGAAAAGGTGACAGAGGCATAGATTTAGTAGCAGGAGGAGGACCACCATGAGACAGAGCATGATTTTCAGTTAGTTGACCCAGATGAGCATGATTACAGTGAGAACACAACCATTATCATCTATTAGGAGAATTCACTCATAGGATGGTTCCATGTTAATTTGAAAACAACCAAATCCATTATTTCATACTATGATTAGGAGAACAGGCAAATTGAGGTAAAAAATGAGCTCATGGAGAAATAGCTCATCAAGGAGAAGAGAGAGGCTAAAAAGGCTAAGGCCTTACTTGATGAGGCATATGGAAAATATGGTGAAAACCTTGATGAACAAGTGCCAAGAAGAAGGCCAAGGACTAGAGGCCTAAAGAGACCTTTGGAGCTAGAAAAGTAAAGGGAGGCAAAACTAGCCAATCAACTCACCCTAAATGAGAAATTTGCCAAAATGGTAAATGAGAACCGGGAACATTCACTGGAGAGGGTGAATACCCATCTTGGGAGCCTATTAGACAAGTCAAAAAATGGATATCGATATTTAGAGAAGGACGGCAAAGTACTATGCCATGAGAAACAAAATTGTAAGAGCCAAACTCAAAAGAGCCTATGCAAAAAATTGCAGCCTTGACAAAGAAAGAGGAGAAAAGGAGGCTAGATGTTCTTGTCGAGGAATCACTCCATGCATCAAACATATGATTAGCCATCAGCTCAACAATTTTGACAATTTTTTAACAATTTTTGAAAGTTATGATTTTCTTTGTTTTTTAAAGCATTTCTAACACAGTCAAAGGGTCAAATGTGCAACACCTAGGGTGTTGCGCTCTCTTCTTAGGCATGTGATGAAAAAAATGCTAGCATATTTGGATTCATAGTGATGAGGACATGCACCCTATGAATGTTTTGAGCATTTGGAGGCAAACTGGTCAGCCAAAAAGGTCAAAAACCACCAAAAAACCACCTTTTTGCCTTTTTTTTGGCCTAGGCACTATGAGTTTACCAGTCTTGGGAGATTCAGGCTTTGATAGGGAAAATGATATCCAAATTGAAAACTGAAGGCACATCTGGAAAGTATACTTGAAGCGATTTCCAGCAAGCTATCTTGGAGCAAATTTTGACACCGGGAAGGCACCCAAAAGCAGCCATGAACTTGGAGGGTGTGTTTGACACTGAGAGGGTGTGTTTGACAAGGAGAGGACACATTTGGCAGTCTTATCCAATTTTCATTGTTTCTCTCCAAATTAATTTTCACCTATGGGAAATTGATGTTTTACTGATACAATTGATAAGGATGATGTAAATATTACGTTTCTTACTTTTATCTAGGGTAAATACATTAGTTAAATGGCCTAAATGACTTGTAATGAATCTGTTTGCGTAAGTTAGGGATGAGTCACTTTGACCACCCTATACTCTAGCTATCCGTTCAGTTTTTCTTGCAACTCCTCCTCCTCTCATGGATTCAACCCCTGAGGCTAGGATGAGTTCGTTTGAGGCCTATATTATGTATTTTCTTAGTCATTTTATAGGTTAGACTCTCTTGGATGTTGTAACAGCTTTCAAACATTGGCATGGAATATATTGGATGAAATTGCAACTATTCTAGTGGAATTCATGTGGCATGGTATTTTGATCTTGTTTCTTCTTCAGTTTGATATGTGTGAAAGTTTTGTTCCTTTCATGATACATTTCACTCTAATTGTGTTTGATTTTCAAGGTCTGATAAGCATAATTCATATTTGTATGCCCTATATTGGGAAAATCATCATATATTGTTTCATTTCTTTAGTTTAAAGAGAATTCATGACCCTCATGCTCTTTTTAGTGTCTCACTAGTCTAAACCATCTCATCACTATCCTACAAAGCTTAAATTACCTTGCCTACCTTGCCCCATCAAATGTTTACAATTCAAATTCACTTTGCCCTGACCTAGTTCATTCTATGACCTAATTCACTCATCCTTGTGACTACCCAACCAAAATAAAATCAAACAACCATTTTCACTTTACATCTAGCCTAAAACCCTAATCTATCCAACCCTCTTGGTTGTGATCCTTTGTAGAGAGCCCTCTTTGGCTTGGTAGGGCTAGCTACCAAGTCAAAAGAATGGTTTGTGGTTACCTCAATTGGACTCTTCCCCAACCTTGGAGATCCGGAGGAGTGATAGCATAATTTACCCAAACGAAAAAAACATAGGTTGCAATAGTAAGGTTCAAATATTTTTGGGAAAGAAAACTTCCATTTTGAAGAGGTGATGAATCAAATTCTAGAATATTAGAGACGAAAGAAGTTAATTATTTAGATATTTTATGATCCTTAATAACCTTGGTTAATTTCCATGTTTAAAAATTGTATTCATGCTTTTAGAGAAGTTGAGGGTGTTGATTATGTTTACCTCATGGTGTTGCCATTAATGTCAACCTATGATGTCTTCTAAAGGAGTCAATCGTGGAGTCGATTATGTTGGAACTGATGTCAACAAGGTTGGAGGAGTTTTCATGGTGTTTATAGTTTTTATGAAATGTTACTACGGTTTTTTTAATGGTTATAGAGGAGCTACACATAATGGAGAATATTACATAGGATGATGGACAAGTTTTGGAAGAGTTAGGGTAGTTTGATAGAGGTTTGGGATGGAGAACATCGTAACGCTGGTCATAAGAGGACAAACTATGTTATAACTCAGTCTAAAAATATTTTAACTTGTATTATAATGGATTTCTTGAAAGGAGAAGGTGTGTTACTTCCACTAGAGTGGATTTCCTAGATTCTGTGCACACTCCAATGAATTCTAGGGGCATTTATTGTGGTTTTTGGAAATTGTATTCGGTGATTAGAGTCAAATTGAGTTTTTAATCATTCTAGAAGGTGACCAAGTCAAGAGAATGAGGGCTAGTGCTTTGTAATTATTGGAACCATCCTCAATTATAGAAACTCCAAAGTGTGCAATAGAAGGGGTTGGACATAGAGAGAATGTGAGCTACAAATTTGCAAAGATAGTATGCAGAGCAGAGCTTGGATCTTGAGCATATGTTAGAGGATGATGGAGCTATTGTGCTTCTATAACATGCTTGTGTTGTTATGAGTATAATTTGATATAAAGATCAAATTACTAATGTAACTATTGTAGTAGGGATATTGGATCAAAGTTCATATCGCTGACATGTTTGTGTAAGGATTCTATTAGATATTTTATGGATGTAGCATTGTTGTTTTGTACAGGTTCTAGTATATTTTAGCAACAATTGAGTGTGATGTCCAGATTATTATTGTGTGTTGTTGTAGGGTTTGAGTTTGATGAGAAAATTGATTGTGTGGGTTGATATATTAGTTGAGTTTGTATTGTCGATATTGTGTTGGAGGGCGTGTATTCATAGTTTTATATATGAGAAAAGCATTTTATTGGGAGTCCATTATGAAACTAGAAAAAATGTGGTTCAGAAGTGTTTTATTGCAAACATCATGGATCTAGTATGAAACATTGTGAAACATGGTCCAAATGAGAGCTTGAAGGTTGGAACCTTCAGTGAGGAAAGTAGTGGCTTGTTGTGACAAGGTGTAGCATCATCCTTCACGTAGTAGCTTGAAAAATTGGAAATGGTGGCTATATAGTCTACTGCTGGCTAAACAAGACTTACTGGGAGTGGGGGGTTCCAATAGGTGGTGGATTTCAAGGTCGAGGGAATGGTGGATTCCTATAGGTGGTATCCTGTAAAGTTAATACAAGTAGTGGTTTGAAGCGACTAGTGGCTCACATGATTGAAAAGTTGTGGCTTGGACACTCATGGTGGCCAGTATTTATGTAAAATGATAATTTTATAATAATAGAAGAAGAGTGAAGAAGAAAATCCAATAGTGGTTTTCTCCCCTTAGGTTTCCACCTAAGATATTGTGTCTCATGTGATGATGTGCTTTGTTGTGTTACTTATCATGGTTAACTATTTTTGTGTTTGTTTCTCACATGTTTTACATGTTTAGATCTGCTCATATACTACGCTGCTAATGAATGAATGAATCATGGTTTGTGATAAGAAAAGAAAAATTTGGTACAAGTTAATTATAGAGCATGATATTGATTCATCTGCCCCCTCTCAATATTGTTCAAGTCTTCCAAAAGGTCGTATGAGAGCATCAACTTTACAACACAGGGGTTCCTTTGAAATTTAAAAGGACCAGCTTAGATACATCTAACGCACAATCTATCATGCACCAAGTCGGATCAAATCCCTTGATGTGAAAATCTTCATTTTACAGTGTAGAACTTGAGGAAACGTTTGCACCTTGAGAGATTTGATCCCTCTTGGTGCACGAGAGATCCAATGTTAGATGGATCTAAGTTGGTTCCAATGGAGGTAAAAAATGTCACATTTTTAGATTATCATTATTATGTATATGTTTGAGATTAACTTCATAATTCACATTATGTTTTTTTTTCTTGGCATGACCATATCATTCTATTCTTTAATTTATTATGTGTTTCTTGCCTTGAATGGTTTGTAGAAATGTGTTTGGATGCTTTGAGTGGTTTATGTGTTTATGTGTTAGGATTTGGAGGATAGCATTTGTGAATGTTACAATTTTTGTGTCATATTTTTATATGTGCATGTAATTTTATATTAATATTTAGTTGATGATGAAGGAGAGAGACAATACTTTCAAGAGTTTGCAGGAGGATTGGTAATACACATCTATTTCATTTAATTTTAGTTATCACAACTTCTCACAAACAATTAATTCTTAACAGTGCCCCTCTAGGTATTACTAAATATATCTTGAAAAATATTTCTTTTAATAATCTATAGCCTCAAGATTAGAATTTAATGCATCTAATGTAATAAAAAAATAGGATTAAACAACAACATATACATTGAAAAAATGCATCTAATGGAAGACATCAAATGAGATTAGAAATCATTATCTACACTAAAATCAATGAATCTAGTGCAGACAATCAAATAGCATTAGAAATCCTCATCATCACTGAAATTAATGCATCTAGTGCAAGCAATCAAATATGATTAGAAATTGACATCTACACTGAAATCAATATATTTAGTCCAAGTAATCAAATATAATTAGAAATAAACATATAGACTCAAATCAATGCATCTAGTGCAAGAAATCAAATAGGATTATAAACCACCATCTAGACTAAAATAAATGCATATAGTGAAACACATCTTCTTACATCCCCAACCCCGCCATCTAATCTTGAAAAGTATTTTTAATAATTTACAACATCAATATTAACAACATCTATCAATCTAATGCAAGAAATAAAATACGAGTAGAAAAGAACATCTACATTGAAATCAATGCATCTAATGGAAGAAATCAAATAAGTCTAGAAATCAAATCTACACTGAAATCCATGCATCTAGTGGAAGCAATCAAATGTAATTAGAAGTCAACATCTATGCTGAAATTAATGCATCTGGTGCAAGAAATCAAATAGGATTAGAAAATACCATCTACACTGAAATAAATGCATCTAGAGAAAGCAATCAAATAGGATTAGATATCAACATCTATATTGAAAATCAATGCATCTAGTGCAAGCAATCAAAGAGGATTAGAAATCATCATAGACACTGAAATCAATGCATCTAGTTCAAGCAATCAAATAATATTAGAAATCATCAGTTACAATGAGATCAATGCGTCTAGTACAAGAAATATCCTTCCCTCTCTCCCCACTAAACCTATACCTATTCTCCCTCTATCTCTACCGTGTATCTCTATCTCACACCCCTCCCAAAACATACACACACTCTTTCTCCATCTCTATCTATCTCTCCCTCTCTCTTCTTCCTTCTCTTCACCTCCCATCTATATATCTATCTTTGTCCACATCTCCTTTGTCACTCTATATGACCCCCAAAACATATACACTCTTTCTCCATATATATCTATCTCTCCCTCCCTCTATCTCCCTCTACCTCTCTCTTCCCCTTCTTTGCCTCTCTCCCCCTTCTATTGATCTTCCCTTCTACACTCCTCTCTCCCACTTTCTCTATCTTCCTTATCGCTCCCTCTCTCTATTTATTTCTTCTTACCTACCTCTCTCTCCCCCTCCCTCTATCCTCTATCTCTCACGTCCTCTCTCTCTTCCTTCCTCTCTTTGCCTTTCTGTCCTACCCCCCTGTCTAACCCTCCCCCCTCTCTCTTTTCTCTCCAACTCAATCACTATCCCCCTCCCTCTCTCCTTATTTCCCCCCTTCATTCCATATCTATTTCTTTTTCTTTCTATCTCACCCCAAAACATAAACTCTCTCTTTGCATATCTCCCTTATCACTCTCTCTCTCTCTCCCCACTTTCCGTTCTGTATATATTTTTTCTTCACTCCCTATCTCCCCCTCCAACTCCATTTCTCTAACCCCCTCTCAAGTCCTCTCTTCTTTCATTCACCTCTCTCCCTTTCTCTCCTACATCCTTCTCTCTCCCCCTCTCTCTCTCTCTCTCTCTCTCTCTCTCTCTCTCTCTACCCTCCAACCTTATCACTATCTCCCTCTCTCGCTCCTCCTCTCTACGCTATCCATATTTGTTACTCTCTCACTCACTCCTATCTTTCTCTCTCTCTTCATTCCTCCTCTCCCCTCTCCATTTTATCTCCATGTCTCGCTTTTCAGTCCCTCTATCTCTCCACCTCTATCACTCTATTCCTTTGTTATTCCTATATATCTAGAGTTAATTATAATATAACAAATTGAATATTATATAAAT
>APFE031748716.1:33718-66818 GCA_000404065.3 Pinus taeda
GAATGGGCTTGGCATAGTCTGGAATATGAAAGGACAAGTCCTTGTCATATCCAAGACCATTTCTGTGCTTGTTGTGGACAAGCTGTTCCCAAGGTCTAATGATGGGCTTGGGAAGTGCAGACTAAGTTTCTGCATCTGCATGTACAACTGCTGCTTTATCTGAATGAACTATAACATTATTGACTTGCTGTTGATGGGTTGCAGCCTCAATGTTCTGAACAGAAACATGTTCAGAATGACTCCTCTGTTTTAATTCTTCTTGCTGTAGCTGAGATTCCAGCTGCAAAAAATCAATATTTTCCTTTGCATTTTGTAGACATATCTGAATTTCTGAGAGAGATCCTATGCTGATTTGTAATGTGTCGTCAACATTAGATTGTATAAGAGTTTTCATGAACTCTAATACTTCACTGATTCTGGCCATTTTCCTTCAAAACTGCATATGTTGACCTTTTTTTTTATGGATATTTTTTTATCATGAAAACAACCAATATTTCACTCAATATACAATGGAGAGGACAATACTGACATCAAAGATAAGTAATCTCAGCTCACAACATTTTATGGACTCCCTACCATAGTGACTAAAATAGTTTTTGACACCAAACCCTCTCAACAATGTCTTAGCACAATGTCGTAATGATAAATAATTACATAGCCTTTACAATAATATAATGCATGAGTAAATTCAGCTATCTTCTAAGCAAACGATGAGAATAGAGGAGCCTGGAATGATTTCAATCGAAATTTCAGGCAATGAGAGATCCCAATTTTGTGATCTTCAACGGATGAACACTCCTTACAATTGCACATATAGATCGCACTTTCTAGCAGAGGCGACTTGCCCAGTGTTCAAGATTACAAATTTCATCCAATTACTTATGCCTTCCATGATCATTGTTGAATCCTAATGCCCATTGCCATGATATAACATGCAACGAATATTCAATCATAACTTTCATGCAGAATAAATCGTTCCATCAGAGCTCATGTTTGCAATCGAATCGACAAGCATCTCCACAACTTGAAATATTTTCTCCCGGTAACCATCAGAACAATCCAAAATGGATGGTATCAGGTTGTCCATAAAGCTCATTGGCCAGTATTCCTACCATCCAACAATCATTTTGGACCAGAAGCGAAGTATTCTTTCTCGCAGATTCTCCAAGGCTTATAGTCCTGAATAGGCTAAATACTCATCAAAACACTATGCGACTGATAGTCTAAATACAAGACTTTCTGAATTGGAAGAAAACTTGTATTTGAGAGTGATTCACACCGGTGGAAGGATGGCAACTATATACTGACAAACTCTCGTTCCCCGGATGCGCACCACGTTAATATTCAAACAACGCGAATATTATTCAAACCACAACTTTAATATAATCCGAATAGTGGGCTATATTAAAAGCAAACGCACCAATTTCTGCTGCTGTCATTGCCATTTTTCCCACACTTCACGCGTATCCTCCTCTTTTAAGCTATACAGACTGGCTCTCGAAATTGGAACTCAACACCACATACTTCACCACAGTTTTAATACACATTCAAAAAACTCAAACGTTGTTTAAAACGTTATGCAAACGTGTTGTTTAATACCAAACGTATACCACTACCCCTCTTAAATTTGATTACTCACATAGTTTATGAGTCGGTTTGAAATTCAGGGTTCGTGTCCCACGGAGAATTTCATTGTTGGTTCCATCATCGCTCCAAATTTCCTTTCGATCGATCAATCTTATGATATGGCCAAAAGAAGAGTACAATCCCGGAAAAGGCCTGCCCACCAGACTACTGCCAGGCCTTAATGAGTTCTCCTGCAAATTCCATTCCAGGAGCAGGCGCCGGAGGTATTTCGAGTCCCCTCAAGATTTGATAAAATGATCTTTGGCCCCAACAAAAATTATAAGCTTCCCTTCTCCTTGGCTCCCAGTTAAATTGATTCGCCCGACCTCTGTGGAAAGTACTCGAGCTGCCAGAAATTCTAGCCTGATGTTTGTTACAATATTTTGGCCTCAGAGATTCAATGTTGCCTCTGTGGAACTTCAGAGCCAAGATGGCTTGGAAATTGTGTTGGGGTACGATAGAGTAAACCTGGCTCTGATACCATGTTAAACACACATGGGGAGCGAGAAAGATAGGAAAGATAAATCATGCAGTTCAATTTTATTAACAATTTGATATAGATTTATAGTACATGTGGTGACCGTTGGGATTCACATCCCAACGTCTCTTGGACTCCTTTTGTCCATTCGACTTCCACACTGGGTAATCTGGGACACTGATGATGAGCTTAATAAATGGGTAATTATATGGGCTCATCATACCTCCTAACCTAGTCAAATCAACCATTCTCTTAGCTTATTGTATGATTTTCTAATTATATTTATGCTTATAGGGTGAGTTGAGTTAGTTATTATGCCATGTGGTCTAACATGTATTTAATGCAGATTATTGATGGATTTCGAGGTCAAATTCAATAATCTAGTGGCCAAACTGTAGCAATAACTCAAAGTAGACAAAGGAGAGGATTTATAGGAGGGAATCCCCCTCATTTATTTCTCCTCACTTTGAATTCCCCTTTATTTAGCTCGAAGTACAAGCAGTTGAATCATGCACTAGAAGGCAGTCGAGCAAGTGGAAGATGATTGAGAGTTATCTCGAGTTTTGGGAGCCAAGCCTCCCTGATTTTAAGGAAGTTGTTGGTATTTTTAGATGTATAAGTAGAGAGGCCTAGGGCTTTACTAGGGTCAAATTTTTTTTGCTTGTGTAAACTTTGGTCAAATTTCGAGCTTATTATTTTGTGACAGTTTCATGTAATCTTGCTATTTTTTATAAGAAAGATGGAATCCTTTTTGAGCTAGCACTGATTTACCTAAAAGGGTTGAATCTCTTGGGTTAGGGCCCAATCCAAGCAACTAATATTCTCTTTACTTGTATTTTTATGCTTTACTTCAGTTGGTAGATTAGTTTGTTGTTAGATGTATTTTCCTTATGGTTAAGAATAGGTTGCTTTTGATGATTTAGTAGTTTTCTTTCATTTGTGCTTTCTGTAGTAGGTTAAGCAGTGATCAGAAAAGATTGAAAAGGTTAGAAATAGTTCCTTGGCCTCTCTTCCTCCCTCTGGGACCATGATTTGAGGCAAAGACTCTCTTGTTGCCCCAAAAACACAAATTTTCCTCATTCCTAGGACTTCTAGTGTTTGCAGCTCTTTAGTAGGTTGATAGTCCAGTTTTTCTTTGCTTTAGATCTCCTTTATCATGTTCACTTCCTGATTTGCAATAGTCCTCTTTCATGCTTTCCTCTTTTGCAACATTTCTCAGCATTTCCTTTCATACACCATAGTTTAGACCATTTTTATGCAAAACTCTGTTTTCCTAGGATGCACTCATTTCATTTTCTCCTTGATTTTCTTGGTTGAATGTTAGTTTCTATGCAGCAGATCTCTTCTAGCAGTAGGCCAGCTTACCAGGAATCACACCCTCCATCTGACCCATGCCCTACAGGTCTCCCAAACCTCACCTCAATTCTGCCCTAGTTTCCTTTATTTTCCATAGAACTTCTTCCTCTCTCCTTGAGAAAACCTAATCATCTTTCTCTCTCCTGGTGATTCATGGTAGAACTTAGGCACCCTAACACCTCATCCCAACCTTCATCCACTTTTTCCACCCACTCTCACACCCTAAAAATAGCGAAAATTTCTCTCGGCCTCCTCCTGTAGGCCTCCTGTAGTTTTCATGTTTTCCTCCTGTAGTTTCCCTGTGTCCTCCTGTAGTTTTTCCTATAGGCTTTCTTTTGAAGGCCAAGTGTGGTAAAAGCCTCTAGAAGACCACCTACTACCTCCTAAGACCCATCCTCACCATACGACATCCTCCCAAGCTCCAAAACTGCCCTCTAACGCCACCTGTTCACTGCCACACTTGCACACAATAAATTAGATGCATGATTAAATTCACAAAAAACACATAAAAATCCCAAAATATGTTTTTTTGCTTATTTACTTCTAGAAATAACATGGTTAAATATTTTTTACTTCCTTGAGTATGTAACGGAATTTATTTCATGGTTTTCATAGTGTTTTTGGCAGAAGTAGAATTGGCCTATTAATTAGGCTTTACTAGGTTTTGCTTTACATTCCAGTCTTTCTCCTTTCTGTAGTTAGAATAGCATTTGTAGAGTAATCTTTCTTTCCTTTCATCACACATAGAGCTTCTTTGAAATCTATAGAAGTTGGCTTGAGCTCATAGTGATCTTGCATCGGTTGACCAAGTGATAAGCTAGAGTGAGAACTAGTACTTGTGCATACAGCACCGACGCTTCCAAGTTTGTTATGAACTACCAGGTTGATAAAAGTAAAGTTGGAAGCCCACAAGTTGCAACATTCTTGTTGCAATACTGGTGCTCACCAGATGCCATTTGAAGTTTGAGCCTTATGCAAAGATATACAGTCTTGCACCCATATGAAATCCAAGTTCCTGTACCTTCGAAGTTGCAAAGATACTGATCCGAAATTCTATGTTTTTGTGGTGACTTTAGCCACCTACTTATAAGTGGTATGCCTCCATAATAAGCTGACATGTTAATATGAACTGATGTGTCTCTTTATTGAGCCGAGATGTCATTTTTATATACTTTAAGGCCGACTTAAATGATCTCTTCATCATTTTGCTGGAAGTCGTCTTCTTTGGAGGATGGTGCTTGTCCCGGAGGGCTACTTGACACTAGGTTGACCCATATTCTTTCTCAAGAAGAGATCTTTAACATGAATTTTATTCATTGACTTTCCTAGACCTATGGAATGAGCAAGAAACTCATTCAAATAATTTACAGAAATAATATTTATTTTTGTTGATAAGTACAAAGATCAAAATTACATTTACAAATATTGAACCTAGTTACACTTTTCTTCAACATTCCCTCTTAACTAGGTAGGTATTTAGAATGGTACTTGGTCCTTCTCAATCTGAAGAATTTCTCATAAGAAGAATCATATTGGTAACCCATCTGTTATAGCATCATAGTAACAAACATTTTTTATAGCAAGGCCTTGACTAACAACTCTATCTCTCATAAGGTCATAGCACAATGTTAGTGAGACCAATGATTTATAGACACCTTTATCATTGTCTCTCAAGGTACATACCCACCTAGGTGTTTACTGAGTATGACCTTCTAGGACTATTCTTATCTTGGGTTCCCAACCCTCGAATAATATTGGTCCTCTTGCCTACACTTATCTTCGATGCCCTACACATCCTCAAAGAGCATCAAATGCCATATGATTACCCAATCCTCTATTTCTTCTCAGGTGAAGACAAGAATGTTGTGTCTATCATGTTTCTACATCTCCATTCATGGCCTTCACCTAAACTTACGATCGTTAGTCCTGGTCTAGTGCATGACACATGAGATAGAAAAAAACAATTGTCACTCCTTTTTAATCAAGAGTGATCTAATCCAAGCTCCCTCTTGATCATGGACCTGTTAGAGCTCCTTGTTAGCTAGGGAATCTTATATACATCAACATCTTCTTCTTCATGGGTCCTTCATCTGCTTGATCAAATTTTCTCCTTGATGTTATAAAAGTTAATTGAGCTTCTTTCTTGTAGGGTAATAGGGATCGATCACTTTCCTCCTTAGTTCATCATTTCATTCCTTTCTTCATGGAAAGTGGCCTTCTTCATATTTGGAACCTTCGTCATATGACTACTTCTTTCTAATCATGCTTCTTCCATTCATCACATGGATGCTAGTTATACTTGTAAGTAGCCATGCATGAACCTATCAAGATATTATTCAAGAAAACAAATATATCATTAAATCAAGTCATACCTTACTAGGTGGATCTTCATCACGAAATATTTATGTAGGTATCAACATCCTACATTCATGTTGACACATCTCCCAAAGATATCCATTGTCAAGGGTCAACATCTTTTCCATCAGAGTCTTCATATATTTCTGAGAAATTTTCTAGTCAAGTATTCTTGATATTTTTGGATGTTCATTGCCTTCATCATGGTTTCATATCTCACGATCTCTTCCTTCTTTACAAATTCCATTCCCAGGTGCCTTTTGGATCTTTCTAATCAGAGTTATGTAATTGTAGTCAACCACTTCATATTTCATATGAAGACATATTATGTTGATTTCATCTAGTGTGACTTATGTCTTTTTACGTCCTTTTAGAGGAGGAGATCATTTTCCTTCGATCATGCTTCTCAACATAGAAGTATTGATGCAACCATATGACATGACATTATAAAACTTAAATACAAGTACACATACCTCATTTTTACCTTTAGATTGTCTAGGCTTCTTTCAACAACTTCCTTGATTAAAATATCTTCAACCCCTTGAACTGCTCTTACGTCATCATATCATTATTCATGAACACCATAAGTTGGAGTTTCTATTGAAAAATTGGATTCATCCCTAGATTGGTGAATCTTCTAGTGAAGATTCCATCAGAGAACCTTGAGGATCTTAAAGATCCCTATCGAACAAATGTTTTCCTTTTTTTACATGATGGGAACTCTTCAAATGTTTGAGCTCTATAAAGTTGTTTCCTACAGCTTGCCTTCTTTCATAGAATCCCTAAGTTGTTGACATAGGTATCTTACTTATCCTTGTGATCATAGTCACCCTCGTGATGATGTCATGAGATCTTGTTTCTAATACTTCCATAATGTTACACCACATCCTATAACATATTGTAGTCACATTCTATGAAGGATCTAGGAGCCCAAAAAGAGACTTTATAAAGAGATGCTAACTTAAAGAATTCTACTCCCTCTTATCATGGAATCCATTCAGCTCCTTCCATCCTAACCAGTAGCATGAATTTTCTTTTTCTCCTCTATTTAATATTGTCCTTTAAGGACCATCTTTTCTTCTTACGGCTTCTTTTAAGTCTCCAAGGTTATCTATGTGAGAGGACTTTAAAAGTTTCTTCTCATTAATTCAAAGGACACCTATTTCAGTGACTTCGCCTATCTATAAAGACTGAGACTATCCTCCTTATACAAAGACTGACATATC
Source organism: Pinus taeda (assembly GCA_000404065.3). NCBI lineage: Eukaryota > Viridiplantae > Streptophyta > Pinopsida > Pinales > Pinaceae > Pinus > Pinus taeda. The sequence goes on from APFE031748716.1 coordinate 40,760, forward strand.
AATTTGTACAACGAAGTCATTTAAATCAAAGATTGATCATAACCATGAAAGATACTTACTTGGAACATGAAGAGGAGATCCTTACCTTGATGCGTCTTTGAATGATATTCTTGCTAGAACATTATTGAAAACCTCTTACCAAGACTCCTTGCACTGTCCAGCACCACGCATGACAAAAACTACTCCAGCTATATGTTATTATGATGTTCGAAATTGTTTCATCATCTTAAATTCTAAGGCACTTTGACTCCTTATTAGGTCTTTATGATTATTGATATATGGTACTATATTGCTGACCCATAAATAGACTATGGAGTATTAACAACAATGTGTAGATATTGTTCATCTCTTTATGACACAAAGACTTAGCAATGCTTGCCTAGAATAGAGGAGCTAACACTTCTTTAGCCCAAGTAGATTTATCCTAGTTTTTCTTAGCAACATTATCTCCAAACTTTGACTTTACCGAGATAGTATGAAACACTCAGGATACTGTGATGTCACCAGCACTACATGCTGCAAAACCAAGATATATTGTAAGTATGAGAAACTGAACTGTGTGAGATATTCATATTGAGGAGGTTCTGTGATTTTGACACCACGAAGTGATATTATAATGCCACTGATTTAAATTCTTCTTGAGGATATCAGAGACTATTATTGTTCTTGCAGTAGTGGCATCCCTAAATCATGTAGTAGTATAGAATATCATTGTGAGCCTGAGACATAAAGCAACCCTTTGTAATGAGATCATGTAGCATTACTGTGAAGTATCATTTGTTGTTACATCGAGCCATTCATCATTGGAAGCATTGAGACTATGAAGTACACCTAATAATTGCATACCCGAGATTGTAGAGGGTGATCGATATGTGGTTTTGTAATATCATGGTTTCTTTCAACATTTGTGATATAGATTTGAGTTTTGTTGTATGAACTCGAAACTGTGATTGCCAACAAGACTATGATATCTGAGACTATTCCTTGATATGAAGATGAGATGCAACATTGTACATCTTTTCAAACTCATATTTTGATTTTCCTAGATGCAAACTTGATCCTTGTTTTTCCCTTCCTTAGACTTTAGCACCTTAGCTCTGATACCATGTTGAAGAAGCTAGGGCACATGTAGTTAATGAGATTCTTCTTGATTTGATAACTATTTGTGAGGCATTTTTAATTTTCTTATTAGCAAAAACTTCTCTTTGACATTATTAAAGTGTGTTTCTTATTTCATGAAATAACTACCAAAAACAAAGAGACAAGAACAAAAGATGGGCATTCTGTCAGGGCGAAAACCTCTCCCTCTTGGAGAGGAAAAACCACACATAATTCTTTTTATAAAGATTCCAATTGACAAACACCAAGACCATGACCCTTGACTTACTATGCCACTCTAAGACCAGGACACCAATCCTCTTCTTTGTCAATGTTGAGATAATCATCATTGATGCACCACTGAGGTCATCATCAAGATCTTCACTCCTGCTACAACATCTTTGCACTTTCATCAAGGTCTTAACTGTACCACCGAGATCTTCTTAAGATCTGCACCTAGGCTCACTGAGGTCATGACTATTTCTCCTTCATTGTGATCATAACCTTGTGACAGAGTCTCCATTGAGATCATATCTATGCTTATGATCATGACTACAAAGAGTGTTACTACAGGACCTTCTTTTCCAAATTATGCCGATGTTGTGTAGAATGATGTGGGATCTTTGAGATTCTTGTCATCATTGTTATGGCAAGATGATATTGTCTAGAATGATGAGACATAGTGTTACCCTCTTGCATCGAAACCCTTATCATCATACTTATGCCGATAATGTTACTATTTATGTAGCACTCATCTGAAGCTACAATGATGCCATTCAAAGCCCGAGCCTTATGCGAAGATAGGCAGTCTTGTAGCCATCCGAAATCTGAGTTCCTATACCTCCAAATTTGTAGAGATACTGATATGAAATTATATGTTTCTTTGGTGACTCTAACCACCTATTTATAAGTGTTATGCCTCCATAATAAGCCAACATGTCAATATGAACTGATGTGTCTCTTTTATTGAGCCGACATGTCATTTGTATATACTTTGGGGCCAACTTAACTGATCTCTTCATGTTTTGTTGGCAGTCTTCTTCTTTGGAGGATGGTGCTTGTCTTGGAGGGCTACCTGACACTAGGTTGACCCATATTCATGCTCAAGAAGAGCTCTTTAACATGACTTTCATTCTTTGACTTTCCTAGACCTATAGAATGAGCAGGAAACTCATTCGAATAATTTACAAAAATAATATCTCTTTTTCTTGATAAGTACAAAGATCAAAATTACATTTACAAATATTGAACCTAGTTACACTTTTCTTCAACATGTTGGAAACATGACCCATTAGGATTATGAGAATTTGTACTATTTTATTGAGAAATAATATAAAAAAAAAACACAAGTGAATTGAAATAATCATGGGGAATCCAAGATAACTCTTAGAAGATGAATCCAAATGCCATAAATCATTTATTTATATGTGTATCATATTAATAAAATATATAATTATATCATACATTTATCTTCTTTCATGTATGTCTAATATATTTCCTTATAATTGACTTTCATATGTCCAATAAAGATAGTAGGAAAATATTTGATATCAAAATCTTAAAAATTAAGATTTTTGTAACATAATTTTGTTAGATTACATTGGAAAATTTTCCTAACACATTATATGACATTTCAATTGGTCATTATGATGTTTATGGTGTTAGACATTAATTTAATTATCAATAATTATGAGGTGGGTGGTAGAGATTTAACCTCAACGAAATATGACAAAATATTCATAGTACTATTAAGCTTTATATTCAAGGTCGTTATGCTCTTTTAATCAATTTATTTCAAAATAATGAAATAAAGAAAATATCATATCAACATGTTCCTATTGGATATGTGGTATTCATAAGCCATGGTATTCTAACAAAAATTATTTACAAGTTAATAATTTTCACGGTAAAGTGAAAGGGAAACGATTTGGCTACTAAGTTTAGCAACACATACATACTCTATCCCACTTTGGTTTTCCACCTATGACCTCTTAGGATGAAACACATGCTCTTAACCATCAGGTCCGCTCAAGCTGTTAGGATGAAACACATGCTCTTAATCACAAGGCTCACTCAAGCTATATAAATTGTCGAGTAAGTATTTTAATGCTTACATTGGATTGATACCTATAAATGTTTATGAATCATTTAATTTATATGACGATATTAATTTTATTAAAAATCTATATTAACATATTTTTCACATTGTCTACAGCAATGACATAACCATCACTATCCCATAAAAAATAAAATAAAATTCATATTCCAATGAGTTCAAAGATTCTTTCTTCCCAGGAAATATTGCCCAAGTTTTTGTTTCTATATTTTATCATATATTTATATACATCTCTCAAACTATAATATAGTCTCCAATAACGATATATTGACAAGTAGTTTAAAAAACCATCCAATCTGATATGAATAATTTCTTCACATTAATCCTTCTCCAATAACTAAATATTGACCAGTAGTTTGAAGGAGCATTCAATCTAGTATGAATAATATCTTCACATTAATCCTATAAAAAATAATTGTGCATTTCCAATGTCACTGAGAAATGAGGGAACACCTTGGCCTAGTTGTATACCAATCCATTTCAATTAATAAATTTGACATTTTAATTAATAAATTTGACCTATAGAACAAATACTAATAATGCTACCAGTTTTAATGCAAAATATTGCTTCAAGATGTTCAAGTAGAGCAATATGAAATGTGGAGATAAGAGAATTGGGTTACTTCTAGCAAAATATATTTTGATAATGAAATCACAATTTGACACTATAATAAAAAGAGCCACCATACCTTACCTGCTTGGTGAATCTGTTTATTATAATTCATGTAGCTGTTAATGGTCAGAAAAGGTGATAGAGATAGAGATATTTACATTATGTCATGACAAAGTGATATATATTGCTGTGAGGATTAGACATATGAGAAGCTGCATTCTATTAAATGTGATTTCACTGTACATATTTATGTGTCAAAGACATTTATAATTTATTGATTATTAAGTGAATGATTTTCAAATGTATTTACATGTCAATTATTGACATAATTGAATATATAAATTAAATGGGACCTTTACAGAATCTTACAATGATGCTAATTTTCTTTAAGCTTTGCTGAAACATTTTAAAAAACTAAAAAGCCAAACTTCCATGGCTCATGAAGTTTCACTGAACTTTCACCATTTGATGATATCAAATATATCAACAGCAAACATTTCTCTTTGCATAGAACCATATACCAATATGCCATCAGCTAGGGCATCAAACCCTGGTTCCTCAAAAATAAATCTGATCATGCCAGTAGCTAGGGCATCCCCACTAATGGCCACTTGATTATTCCTCTGTATCCCATCATTTTCAGAGTCAGTGGTAAGATTAAGGTTAACCGAACACCGATAATGTCAGTCATTTGCAACCAAGGGATATGACCCTCAATATATACATAAAAGAGGGCTTATGCCACGTGATGCATAGACTGATATCTGACATGGGGGTTCTTGTTCGCCATAGGAAGGATCTTAGTACTCTCAACAGGGCATGAAATTATGCTTCAGAGATGTTCATCATTGTTTGTGTCCTCAAGAGGTTCTGTATTGTGTATGCTATTGACAAATGCAGAGTGCCCGGCTCGCTCCTCACCATTGTCTTCTCTTCTCTCTACGTAATAACAACTTAATCATGGTTTAGTAGATTCACAGAGAAACTTTCCGGGTTCTCTGAGGTGGACTGACTCTTTCTATTAGAAAATATATTAGGAACAACTTATTAGAAAATATATTAGGAACAACTTACAAGTGAATTTGAAAAAATATTATCAGTTAGTCAAAATGGAAATGTAGGATGTCTTTAACCTGAAATTGTTTTTACCATGAAAAAATGATCAGGCAGTCAAAATGGAAATGTAAGATGTCTTTAACCCGAAAAAACTTATATTATTGTTTTATCATAATCATGCTAGATACGATGCATTAGAAATGTATATATATATATATATATATTTAAAGGTTGTGTTTTTCTTTTCTTTTTTATGTTTGGATTATAATGGAAATGAGATGTCTTTAACCCGGAAAAAGTTATATTATTGTTTTTCTCATAATCAGGCTAGATACCATGCTATATATATATAAAGGTTTTTTTTCTTTTCTGTTGATGTTTTGGTTATAGTATATATATTTTTAAAGGTGGTCTTTTTCTTTTGTTTTTTATGTTTTGGTTTTCTTGCAAGTAATTTAATGATATAAATTTGGGGATTAAGTTACTATTTAATTTTTCTTGTGTGAATACAAAAATGAATTTAATTCTCTAACAAATTCAGAAATAAATATTTACATTATAGAAACGGTAAAGTTACAATCTGTAATTCTAATAAATTTCTAAAAACTTAATACAAAAAAAAATCGAAATTAACCATAAAATTTACACTCAGACAAGATTTAAGAAATGACACACCTTGCAAGATTCAAGAAATGACACATCTTGCATCATTTATTTAGGGTTTGTTCATTACATTTCTGAAGATCAATGATGTTTTTTTCATACATCATGCCAGGGGCAGAGCCAGGCTTCAAAGAGACGATTTGCCTATTAGCATCCATACTGGAAGTTTGCAAGTGTAAATCATGTTTTCATCGCTCCACGCCTCTTTAAACCTTGTGCATAGCTTTTCATTCAGGATGTCAACGCCCTTCTCTCTAGCGGTGACCACAGGAGATGCAGGCTTGTAAAATCCCAACAATTTGTCCAACGACAGCTGTGTCTCCATCTCCACAGTTGTGTCTCCATCTCCAGTTCCAAGGGATTATCCTTGCTTGTTGAAAATTTCTGGTAATTTCAAACAAAATTTGAACAAAGAAAATGCTCTGCTCTCTTTATAGGTTCTTAACACAGAGAAGCTAAATTTCCTGAGTAGACAGAGTTTTCAACACTGTCACAACCCTCTATAACTAAAGTTAATATACATAAAAAAAAAAAATAAATAAATAAATAAATAAATAAATTTATTATCCCTGTTTTCTTACCAACCTCGGTCAAGCACACAATAACATGGAACGTGAGTGGTTATATGATGTTGGTTTAATTAAATGGTAACCATAATTGTCCTATATATACCAGAACCATACAATGTTAAATTGACGGTCTGTAACTTTAATCCGCCTCACGCTGCATTGTATTAACAATACAACCGACACCTGTCTTGTGGTACAGTCATACACTTGTGGTAGCTGGAGTATTTATGGCAACCGCGTGGTTACCACTCCCTCGGGATCGTCATTGCAATGGACGATCGTGATTACTTTCAACGATCGGACGGTGGGGGGCTTTAAGGGTTTTGGCGGCATTGGATATAGGGTTTACCTCCAGATGTTTTGAGTCATTTGTCATTGCTTCTGCTCTCCGAGAGCGGCTCCTTGCGCCAGTGTCCGCCATAGCCCCTTTCGATCTGTTTTCCGCCATTGATAACTTCACAGACCTGGAACTACCGTGGCGACGAGCTCCGTTGATGTTCTCCTCGATGCGACCATGAAGGGTAAGTAATCTTTAGTTGCGGTTTTATATAGTAAATCTATTTCTTCTGATGTACAGGATTGATAACCCATTGTCGGTTGCTGGCAGGTACCAGTGCTTGCGTGGTAATGGTAGAGGCGACGATGTGCAGAGGTCTGCTCCCCTCAGCTGACCCGGTAAGTCCCTTGTACTCACGGCTTTCCGTCATTGATTTTGTTATAACTGTTGCCTTATACCATCTTTTCCTGCCAGGACTTGTCGCAAAACCTGCTATTCCAAGGCGTATGGCAGTTGTCTCCTTTTTGTACTAGATTTCCTCTGGAATATTTACAGGTTTCCTAGATTATAGGTTGTCTTGAGCTTTTATTGTGTGAGCCGAGTTTTCTCCAGAGCAATTATTTGAATCTGGTTGAATTTATCGGTTCTCAGTTTGTATGTAAGGATTCCGTTAACTATAAGTTACAGTTCGACACACGTACTGAGTTTTTTCTTTTGGTTTCAATCCCGACTCGGTCGGTAGCGTACCATGATGGTTTCCTTGTACTTATTTCCAGTAATATATATATGGGTTTTTCATGATTAATGACTGGGTTCGGTTCTATTCCTTCAAATGTTAAAGATTGTAAATATAATTGTCATTTACTGTACCTGTATGGTTTTTTTTCCATGATTATTACCAAATCTGTATTACTCGGCCGTCGGCCTGTTTAGGATTTCGTAGTGTAATAGTTTAATTTGTATTTAAGTCATTCGGTTGATGACTTCCCTCTTTGAGATTATCTCACTATGTTGTTAACCCAGTTTTTATGGGTTTTTACTGTATGAAGTTCTCCTGGGTTTCGAGTAAAAGGCCGGTTCAACCGAAAAATAACAAAGCATTCTGCTATTACTCGTTATTATAATATATGCAGGGTTTTGATTTCAACTGATTTATTTAATTATCTTCGCTTTTGTTAATGAAAAGCTTTGCGGATGCTTGTCTCCTCAAATAAGTTTCGGTCCTGAACCCTCGGCATCTTGCTGTGGCTTTGCCATTACCAGGGGTATCGCCTATGCATGCCGCCGAACCGCAACTTAATTACTGTTGGGATTCTACTCTTGAATTATGCCATGCCTTCTTCTTTACATGTCACGGGATGTTTTACCTGAACTGGTTTAGCGAATCTATCGCTGTCAGGGTTTATCTATTTTTGTTTTGTTAATAGATCTTATGCGAATTTGTCAATTCTTGGTTCATATATGTATATATTGTTATTGTTTCGTGTTGGTCATCTACCAACTACCGCTTGACAAAACGAGGGTTTTCCATTCGGGTTCACCCGACAATTAACCGCTTCGTTTACTTCAATACTGTCTCTGATACAGAGATGGGTTGTCTGCTTTTTGGATGTATTTCTTAAGCATTTTGGACAGACTCTATTCGGTTGGTTGCTAACCTTATTATCGTTCTACTTATGAACCACCGTCTGCGTGATGATTTACTTAAATTTGTCTTTCATGTATATACGGTACAGGATTTAAATCTACCCAGCTTACCTGTCTTATTCACGACTTATATAGCATAAGATTCACAGTAATATAAGAACCGAGTGTAATGTACATATTCTGTTAGACTTTTAATAAATATACAGGTTCTGTATAAACTTCCAGTAAATGTACAGGTACTGTATAAACTTCCAGTAATAGCTTCTATCTTTCTTTTCTTTATGTATTTGGTACAGAAGAATATAAGGACAGTAATACCTCTAATAATTTCAAGTACTGTACCACAGTGTAATTAAATTCAAAATAATCATAATCAACTATTAAGACTGTTACAGATACCCAATCTTTGAGTCTGGTAGAATCGTAATACTTACCTGTATCTCGATTGCTTCCTTCCGCCCTTCTACCACCCGTAGAAGGCTATTTGATGCTTGATATCCTCCCAGCCACGAGACCAGTCATTTGTACTGCGTCTCTCCCCCAAGCGATCCCTTGCCGGCCACAGCCTCTGCAATAGGGAGCACGATTTGTGCCTATGCTATCTGGTCCACACCAGACGTAGCATTTCTCTCTTTTGCCCAGAGCCTTCTTTTTCCTGTTTGTTCCAAAAACAACCCAGGTCTTTCTCCTTTCTCCTTTTTCCAAGGAGAAGAGAAAACAGTTAGGGTTTTCCCCCTAATGCACTGGCAACTGTTTTTCCTTTCATTCTCATGCATAAAGAGAAATGATTCACATGAAATTATCATGCACCCATAATTATGCATTTCATTTAATTTAAAACATATAATTTTTTCCATTACTTCAAGAAAATAGTAATTTCTGTTTTATCTTTAACCACAGAGTAAATAAGTAATTTATCTACGTAAAATATTTGGTCATTACATCTCCCCCCCCTGAGATTGGACACCGTCTCGGTGTCTCTCAGAACCGAACAGACCTGGATAGGTTCTCCTCATTAATTCCTCATCTTCCCAAGTGGCCTCGTCAGGCCCAAAATGTCGCCATTGAACCTTAACTTGGGTAATAACTCGTTTCCGCAGCTGCACTTCTCTCTGGTCGAGAATGCTCAACGATTCGACCAGAACTTCTCCTTCCAGTTCGACCTGCAACACACAATTTGTAAGTTAGTAATTTCCTTTCATGTGCAATTCTTGCGGAATTTATTATAACTTATACCCACCTGAATCTCTTGCCATCGAATTACATGCCTAGGGTCATACACATATTTCTTTAGGACAGAAACATGAAACACGTTATGAACTCGGATGTGACTTGGCAGGGCCAGTTGATAAGCTACTGGTCTGACTCTTGCCAAAATTTGGAAGGGTCCACAATACCGTGGTGCCAGTTTGGCGCATCCACTCCACTGTAATGTACTTCTTTTGGCCTGAATCTGAATATACACATGGTCCCCAATCTGAAATTCCTTAAATCTCCTTTTCCGATCAGCGAAATTCTTTTGCCTATCCTGGGCAGCTTTCAAGTTGACACGTACTCTCTTCACCATATCCTCCATTTCTTTTAGCATTTCAGGACCTAAGCTCAATTTATCTTCCGGTCCTCCCCAACTAATGGGTGTACGACATTTCCGTCCGTACATAACTTCGAATGGGCTCATCTGCGTCGAGGTATGGTAACCGTTGTTATACGCAAACTCTACCAGATGTAAATAATCTTCCCACTTTGTGGGTTGTTGCATAACATAAGCCCTTAACATATCTTCTACCATCTGGTTTACTCGTTCCGTTTGCCCGTCAGTTTGTGGGTGGTATGCCGTGCTGAAGTTCAGTTGAGTCCCTAATTCAGCAAATAACGTTTTCCAAAATGCTGATGTGAATTTCACATCACGATCGGAAATTATGTTTTTCGGAAGCCCATGTAACCTGAATATATTCTGCATAAAAATATGAGCAATCTGTGCAGCTCTATAGGTAGATTGCACTGGTATGAAATGTGCAGCCTTACTCAGCTTGTCCACTACTACGAAAATGGAGTCATTATTCCTTTTTGTCTTAGGTAATCCTGTGATAAAGTCCATGGAGATGACCTCCCATTTCCATTCTGGAACTGGCAGTGGTTGTAACAATCCTGCTGGGTGTTGGTGTTCAGCTTTAATCTGCTGGCATTCCAGGCATTGCGATAGGTATTCGACAATGTTCTTCTTCATTCCTGGCCAGAAATACTCTTTTCGGATTGCTGTTATCATTTTCTGATAACCTGGATGACCTGCGTAATGACTAACATGAAATTCATCCATAATCAGATTTTTGATCTTGCTTTGATTTGGCACATATAACCGTTTCTTGTAATAAATTCTGCCAGCATCGTCCAATTCATATTCTTGTTGGCTGTCCTCCCTAGCAGATTTCTGTATTTGTAATTTTAGCTGCTGATATTCAGTGTCTTGATCTGCAATTTCTTTTATAATTTCGAGGAAGGGACTTTTCCACCCACTAATGGAAATTTCATACAAACTCTGTACCTTCCGGCTCAAAGCGTCTGCTACCTTATTCTCTTTCCCCTGCAAGTGTTTTATATCAAAATCAAAACCACTTAAAAAGTCTACCCATCTCGCTTGTCTAGCGTTTAAGGTAGGCTGGCTGAAGTAGTTGGTTAAGCTACGGTGATCGGTATGCAGCAGAAATTTTCTGCCCATGAGATAAGGACGCCACATCTTCAAGGCATGTATCACGGCAGCCAACTCCAAATCATAAGCAGAATACTTCTATTCATGTTCTTTCAGTTTGCGAGACTCGTAAGCTATTACTTTGCCTTCTTGCATTAAGACTCCCCCCAATCCTTCTTTACTGGCATCCGTACATACCACGTAATCCTTATTAGGATCTGCTATACTTAGAACGGGTGCCGTGGTGAGCAAATGTTTCAATTGTTCAAAACTTTTCTGACAATTTGGAGTCCAATGAAACATCTTTCCCTTCTTCTGCAATGAGGTAATGGGAAATGCCACCTTAGAGAAACCTTCTACGAATCTTCTATAATATCCTGCCAAACCCATAAAAGATCGGACATCTGTTACATCTTTGGGAATTGGCCAGTCCATTATAGCCTTAATCTTTTCCGGATCCACTGCAATTCCATCCTTTGAGATCACGTGACCCAAATACTGAATTTCTTCCTTGAAGAAGTCACACTTGCTAAATTTAGCATACAACTGGTGTTCCCGAAGGGTCTGTAGTACTATTCGAAGATGCTCATGATGCTCTTCAATAGTGCGTGAATAGATCAAAATATCATCAATAAATATCAGCACAAACTGATCCAAATAAGGATGGAAAATACCATTCATTAGACACATGAAGGTTGTCGGGGTGTTGGTGAGGCCAAACGGCAAAACTTCAAATTCATAGTGTCCATACCTGGTTCTAAAGGTTGTTTTCGCGATGTCTTCATCTTTAATTCTGATCTGATGATAGCCTGATCGTAAGTCGATCTTAGAGAACACGATTGCGCCTTTCACCTGGTCAAACAATTCATCTATCCAGGGAAGAGGATATTTGTTTTTAATAGTCAACTTATTCAATTGTCTATAATCAATGCACATTCGAAGGGTGTCGTCTTTCTTCTTAACAAATAACACCGGGGCTCCCCATGGAGACACACTCGGACGAATGTAGTTCTTCTCGAGTAACTCCTATAGCTGCATTTTTAATTCGGTCAACTCAGGTACACTCATTCTGTAGGGTGCTCGTGACACCGGTGCAGCCCCTGGTACTAGCTCTATAGTAAAGTCTATATCTCTTCGCGGCGGCAGCCCGGGAATTTCTTCCGGAAACACATCTGCAAATTCTTGTATTACCGGAATATTATTCAAAGATGTTGTCTTGTCCTTAGAATTCGCAAAACCCACTTGAATGGCATACACTTGACAGCCCTTCCGTACACATTTTACCAGTTGATTTGCAGTTATTGGCCGAACTTGCACAGGTCGCCTAATACCCTGCATTTCCTTGCTGTTCCCTTGTTGATCTCTGTAATAGATGATTTTGGTTTTACAGTCAACCAATGACCAATGCTTTTCCAACCAGTCCATTCCAATTAAAATATCATAAGAACCCAGAGGAAGTATGTTCAGGTCAGCTGTTATTGGCTGGTCTGCTATAGTGAAAGAGCAGTTATCGATCTTAGAGGTTACCCTCCACTTGGCTCCAGTGGCCAATTGCACTAACCAAGGGTTTTTAAATTTAACGGACTGTAAATTACAACGCTCTACTACTTTTGGGTTTACATAACTTAGCGTGGCCCCAAGATCAATCAAAACAGATATGGGGAGGTTTGAAATTTTACCTTCGAACTCAACCATGGTTGGCTGGTACTCCGCTTGCCGATCCTCCAATGCTGCATTGATTCTGGGTACGCTCCTACCCACTTCGCCAACAGTTGAAGCTTCATGAATCTGGGATAACTGTTCAGTCCCCTTTCGCTGTGGACAATTCTTGATGTAATGAGGTCCCCCACAACCCCAACACTGTAAAGGAGGTCTTGCTGTTCCCTCATTATCCAACCTGATTGGTTGTTCGCTGGCCTTGGGTTCATTTGCAGTTCTGAACTTGGGTGCAGTCTTTGGCGCAAATCTGTTATTTATTCCTTTACCAGTCCCTTTAATTCCACTGCTGCGATTTCCTTTGAAGTTTCCAGTTAACTTGAAATTCTTCTTCTCACTCCACTTCCTATTAGCAGTTTCTCCCTTTTGTTTGCCTTGCTGATAACAGATTCTAGCCTTGCGGATTACTTCGTCCATCGATTTCGGATTATCGAATTCAATTCTTTCCCGCATGTATGGGGGTAGACTGCTAACAAATCGCTGCACCTTTGCCTTTTCCTCCCTTATATATGGGACGTAGCGAAGTAATGAAGTGAAATGAGTAATGAACTCATCCATAGTCTGCTGTCCTAATCGCAGGTCATGAAATTCTCTGGCTTTCTCATCATAGAAGCGTTCAGTGAAATATCTCTCCTTGAAGAATTTTTGGAAATTGTCCCATGTTATGTTTTGCTCCGTAACCCCTTTGACAATCTTCACTTCTTCCCACCATAAGGTAGCTTTTCCTTGCAACTGAAAAATAGCCAGTCGTGCTTTAAGATTATGATCATATTCATACAGTTGGAAATATTTGTTCATGTTTATTAACCATGCTTCAGCTGCTTCCTCATGTTCTCCGTCAAAATGTGGTGGCTTAATCTTGCGGAATTCCCCTTGTAATTCCATCCTTTGTCTTTTTGAGGTTTGCTGTTCGAATGCGTTGTCTGAACGTTCTTCCTGCTCCTCTGATCCTTCAGGAGGTATGTGATGATTCTGTTCTTCTGACATCCTTGGATGCTCCACACTAGGATTAGCGGGCAACTAATTTTGTCTATCGGACAAGCTTTTTAAAATTCTCTCCTGCTCTATTGTTAATCAAGCATTGTCTTCTCGCAACCGAGCCATTTCATTTTTTAGTTCCTGTACTGTTTCCAAAATAGCTTGGTTTGTAATCCTCGCTTCTTCTCCAAGTTGTACCCATAGCTCCGGGTTGTTGTCCCCGCCGGTCACGCCCTGTCCCATTACAGGTCGTCGGGATGTGTTCTCTGCCCTCCTCATGACTTTCGCTTCCAGAATTCACTCCTGTAAAAGAAATCAGTTCAAGAGTAATAATGGAATGATTATTTATTAACTAACTTACTACAGGGCCTTATTCATTATTGTCTTGCCCAGAGGCCACAGTACTGTATCTGGGCTCTGATACCATATGTCACAACCCTCTATAACTAAAGTTAATATACATTAAAAAAAAATTAATTATTATCCCTGTTTTCTTACCAACCTCGGTCAAGCACACAATAACATGGAACGTGAGTGGTTATATGATGTTGGTTTAATTAAATGGTAACCATAATTGTCCTATATATACCAGAACCATACAATGTTAAATTGACGGTCTGTAACTTTAATCCGCCTCACGCTGCATTGTATTAACAATAAAACCGACACCTGTCTTGCGGTACAGTCATACACTTGTGGTAGCTGGAGTATTTATGGCAACCGCGTGGTTACCACTCCCTCGGGATCGTCATTGCAATGGACGATCGTGATTACTTTCAACGATCGGACGGTGGAGGGCTTTAAGGGTTTTGGCGGCATTGGATATAGGGTTTACCTCCAGATGTTTTGAGTCATTTGTCATTGCTTCTGCTCTCCGAGAGCGGCTCCTTGCGCCAGTGTCCGCCATAGCCCCTTTCGATCTGTTTTCCGCCATTGATAATTTCACAGACCTGGAACTACCGTGGCGACGAGCTCCGTTGATGTTCTCCTCGATGCGACCATGAAGGGTAAGTAATCTTTAGTTGCGGTTTTATATAGTAAATCTATTTCTTCTGATGTACAGGATTGATAACCCATTGTCGGTTGCTGGCAGGTACCAGTGCTTGCGTGGTAATGGTAGAGGCGACGATGTGCAGAGGTCTGCTCCCCTCAGCTGACTCGGTAAGTCCCTTGTACTCACGGCTTTCCGTCATTGATTTTGTTATAACTGTTGCCTTATACCATCTTTTCCTGTCAGGACTTGTCGCAAAACCTGCTATTCCAAGGCGTATGGCAGTTGTCTCCTTTTTGTACTAGATTTCCTCTGGAATATTTACAGGTTTCCTAGATTATAGGTTGTCTTGAGCTTTTATTGTGTGAGCCGAGTTTTCTCCAGAGCAATTATTTGAATCTGGTTGAATTTATCGGTTCTCAGTTTGTATGTAAGGATTCCGTTAACTATAAGTTACAGTTCGACACACGTACTGAGTTTTTTCTTTTGGTTTCAATCCCGACTCGGTCGGTAGCGTACCATGATGGTTTCCTTGTACTTATTTCCAGTAATATATATATGGGTTTTTCATGATTAATGACTGGGTTCGGTTCTATTCCTTCGAATGTTAAAGATTGTAAATATAATTGTCATTTACTGTACCTGTATGGTTTTTTTTCCATGATTATTACCAAATCTGTATTACTCGGCCGTCGGCTTGTTTAGGATTTCGTAGTGTAATAGTTTAATTTGTATTTAAGTCATTCGGTTGATGACTTCCCTCTTTGAGATTATCTCACTATGTTGTTAACCCAGTTTTTATGGGTTTTTACTGTATGAAGTTCTCCTGGGTTTCGAGTAAAAGGCCGGTTCAACCGGAAAATAACAAAGCATTCTGCTATTACTCGTTATTATAATATATGCAGGGTTTTTATTTCCACTGATTTATTTAATTATCTTCGCTTTTGTTAATGAAAAGCTTTGCGGATGCTTGTCTCCTCAAATAAGTTTCGGTCCTGAACCCTCGGCATCTTGCTGTGGCTTTGCCATTACCAGGGGTATCGCCTATGCATGCCGCCGAACCGCAACTTAATTACTGTTGGGATTCTACTCTTGAATTATGCCATGCCTTCTTCTTTACATGTCACGGGATGTTTTACCTGAACTGGTTTAGCGAATCTATCGCTGTCAGGGTTTATCTATTTTTGTTTTGTTAATAGATCTTATGCGAATTTGTCAATTCTTGGTTCATATATGTATATATTGTTATTGTTTCGTGTTGGTCATCTACCAACTACCGCTTGACAAAACGAGGGTTTTCCATTCGGGTTCACCCAACAGTTAACCGCTTCGTTTACTTCAATATTGTCTCTGATACAGAGATGGGTTGTCTGCTTTTTGGATGTATTTCTTAAGCATTTTGGACAGACTCTATTCGGTTGGTTGCTAACCTTATTATCGTTCTACTTATGAACCACCGTCTGCGTGATGATTTACTTAAATCTGTCTTTCATGTATATACGGTACAGGATTTAAATCTACCCAGCTTACCTGTCTTATTCACGACTTATATAGCATAAGATTCACAGTAATATAAGAACCGAGTGTAATGTACATATTCTGTTAGACTTTTAATAAATATACAGGTTCTGTATAAACTTCCAGTAAATGTACAGGTACTGTATAAACTTCCAGTAATAGCTTCTATCTTTCTTTTCTTTATGTATTTGGTACAGAAGAATATAAGGACAGTAATACCTCTAATAATTTCAAGTACTGTACCACAGTGTAATTAAATTCAAAATAATCATAATCAACTATTAAGACTGTTACAGATACCCAATCTTTGAGTCTGGTAGAATCGTAATACTTACCTGTATCTCGATTGCTTCCTTCCGCCCTTCTACCACCCGTAGAAGGCTATTTGATGCTTGATATCCTCCCAGCCACGAGACCAGTCATTTGTACTGCGTCTCTCCCCCAAGCGATCCCTTGCCGGCCACAGCCTCTGCAATAGGGAGCACGATTTGTGCCTATGCTATCTGGTCCACACCAGACGTAGCATTTCTCTCTTTTGCCCAGAGCCTTCTTTTTCCTGTTTGTTCCAAAAACAACCCAGGTCTTTCTCCTTTCTCCTTTTCTAAGGAGAAGAGAAAACAGTTAGGGTTTTCCCCCTAATGTACTGGCAACTGTTTTTCCTTTCATTCTCATGCATAAAGAGAAATGATTCACATGAAATTATCATGCACCCATAATTATGCATTTCATTTAATTTAAAACATATAATTTTTCCATTACTTCAAGAAAATAGTAATTTCTGTTTTATCTTTAACCACAGAGTAAATAAGTAATTTATCTACGTAAAATATTTGGTCATTACATCTCCCCCCCCTGAGATTGGACACCGTCTCGGTGTCTCTCAGAACCGAACAGACCTGGATAGGTTCTCCTCATTAATTCCTCATCTTCCCAAGTGGCCTCGTCAGGCCCAAAATGTCGCCATTGAACCTTAACTTGGGTAATAACTCGTTTCCGCAGCTGCACTTCTCTCTGGTCGAGAATGCTCAACGATTCGACCAGAACTTCTCCTTCCAGTTCGACCTGCAACACACAATTTGTAAGTTAGTAATTTCCTTTCATGTGCAATTCTTGCGGAATTTATTATAACTTATACCCACCTGAATCTCTTGCCATCGAATTACATGCCTAGGGTCATACACATACTTCTTTAGGACAGAAACATGAAATACGTTATGAACTCGGATGTGACTTGGCAGGGCCAGTTGATAAGCTACTGGTCCGACTCTTGCCAAAATTTGGAAGGGTCCACAATACCGTGGTGCCAGTTTGGCGCATCCGCTCCACTGCAATGTACTTCTTTTGGCTTGAATCCGAATATACACATGGTCCCCAATCTGAAATTCCTTAAATCTCCTTTTTCGATCAGCGAAATTATTTTGCCTATCCTGGGCAGCTTTCAAGTTGACACGTACTCTCTTCACCATATCCTCCATTTCTTTTAGCATTTCAGGACCTAAGCTCAATTTATCTTCCGGTCCTCCCCAACTAGTGGGTGTACGACATTTCCGTCTGTACATAACTTCAAATGGGCTCATTTGCGTTGAAGTATGATAACCGTTATTGTATGCGAATTCTACCAGATGTAAATAATCTTCCCACTTCGTGGGTTGCTGCATAACATAAGCCCTTAACATGTCTTCTATCATCTGGTTCACTCGTTCTGTTTGCCCATTAGTTTGTGGGTGATATGCCGTACTGAAGTTTAGTTGAGTCCCTAATTCAGCAAATAATGTTTTCCAGAATGCTGATGTGAATTTCACATCACGATCGGAAATTATGTTTTTCGGAAGCCCATGTAACCTAAATATATTCTGCATAAAAATATGAGCAATCTGTGCAGCTCTATAGGTAGATTACACTGGTATGAAATGTGCAGCCTTACTCAGCTTGTCCACTACTACGAAAATGGAGTCATTATTCTTTTTTGTCTTAGGTAATCCTGTGATAAAGTCCATGGAGATGACCTCCCATTTCCATTCTGGAACTGGCAGTGGTTGTAACAATCCTGCTGGGTGTTGGTGTTCAGCTTTAATCTGCTGGCATTCCAGGCATTGCGATAGGTATTCGACAATGTTCTTCTTCATTCCTGGCCAGAAATACTCTTTTCGGATTGCTGTTATCATTTTCTGATAACCTGGATGACCTGCGTAATGACTAACATGAAATTCATCCATAATCAGATTTTTGATCTTGCTTTGATTTGGCACATATAACCGTTTCTTGAAATAAATTCTGCCAGCAGCGTCTAATTCATATTCTTGTTGGCTGTCCTCTCTAGCAGATTTCTGTATTTGTAATTTTAGCTGCTGATATTCAGTGTCTTGATCTGCAGTTTCCTTTATAATTTCTAGGAAGGGACTTTTCCACCCACTAATGGAAATTTCATACAAACTCTGTACCTTCCGGCTCAAAGCGTCTGCTACCTTATTTTCCTTCCCCTGCAAGTGTTTTATATCAAAATCAAAACCACTTAAGAAGTCTACCCATCTCGCTTGTCTAGCATTTAAGGTAGGCTGGCTGAAGTAGTTGGTTAAGCTGTGGTGGTCGGTATGCAGCAGAAATTTTTTGCCCATGAGATAATGCCGCCACATCTTCAGGGCATGTATCACGGCAGCCAACTCCAAATCATAAGTAGAATACTTTTGTTCATGTTCTTTGAGTTTGCGAGACTCGTAAGCTATTACTCTGCCTTCTTGCATTAAGACTCCTCCCAATCCTTCTTTACTGGCATCCGTACATACCACGTAATCCTTATTAGGATCTGCTATACTTAAAACAGGTGCCGTGGTGAGCAAATGTTTCAATTGCTCAAAAATTCTCTGACAATTTGGAGTCCAATGAAACAACTTCCCCTTCTTCTGCAATGAGGTAATGGGAAATGCCACCTTAGAGAAACCTTCTACGAATCTCCTATAATACCCTACCAAACCCATAAAAGATCGGACATCCGTTACATCTTTGGGAATTGGCCAGTCCATTATCGCTTTAATCTTTTCTGGATCCACTGCAATTCCATCCTTTGAGATCACGTGACCCAAATACTGAATTTCTTCCTTGAAGAAGTCACACTTGCTAAATTTAGCATACAACTGGTGTTCCCGAAGGGTCTGTAGTACTATTCGAAGATGCTCATGATGCTCTTCAATAGTGCGTGAATAGATCAAAATATCATCAATAAATATCAGCACAAACCGATCCAAATAAGGATGGAAAATACCATTCATTAGACACATGAAGGTTGCCAGGGCGTTGGTGAGGCCAAACGGCAAAACTACAAATTCATAGTGTCCATACCTGGTTCTAAAGGCTGTTTTTGCGATGTCTTCATCTTTAATTCTGATCTGATGATAGCCTGATCGTAAATCGATCTTGGAAAACACAGTTGCGCCTTTCACCTGGTCGAACAACTCATCTATCTGGGGAAGAGGATATTTATTTTTAATAGTCAACTTATTCAATTGTCTGTAATCAATACACATCCGAAGGGTGCCGTCTTTTTTCTTGACAAATAACACCGGAGCTCCCCATGGAGACACACTTGGACGAATGTAGTTCTTCTCGAGTAACTCCTGTAACTGCATTTTTAATTCGGTCAACTCAGGTACACTCATTCTGTAGGGCGCTCGTGACACCGGTGCAGCCCCTGGTACTAACTCTATAGTAAAGTCTATATCTCTGCGTGGCGGCAGCCCGGGGATCTCTTCCGGAAACACATCTACAAATTCTTGTATTACGGGAATATTGTTCAAAGATCCTGTCTTGTCCTTAGAATCTGCATAACCCACTTGAATGGCATACACTTGATAGCCCTTCCGTACACATTTTACCAGTTGATTTGCAGTTATCGGCCGGACCTGCACAGGTCGCCTAATACCCTGCATTTCTTTGCTATTCCCTTGTTGATCTCTGTAATAGATAATTTTGGTTTTATAGTCAACCAATGACCAATGCTTTTCTAACTAGTCCATTCCAATTAAAATATCATAAGAACCCAGAGGAAGTATGTTCAGGTCAGCTGTTACTGGCTGGTCTGCTATAGTGAAGGAACAATTATTGATCTTAGAGGTTACCCTCCGCTTGGCTCCAGTGGCCAATTGCATTAACCAAGGGTTTTTAAATTTAACAGACTGTAAATTACAACGCTCTACTACTTTTGTGTTACATAACTTAGCGTGGCCCCAGGATCAATCAAAACAGATATGGGAAGGTTTGAAATTTTACCTTCGAACTCAACCATGGTTGGCTGGTACTCCGCCTGCCGATCCTCCAATGCTGCATTGATTCTGGGTACACTCCGACCCACTTCGCCAACAGTTGAAGCTTCATGAATCTGGGATAACTGTTCAGTGCCCTTTCGCTGTGGACAATTCTTAGTGTAATGAGGTCCCCCACAACCCCAACACTGTAAAGGGGGTCTTGCTGTTCCTTCATTATCCAACCTGATTGGTTGTTCGCTGGCCTTGGGTTCATTTGCAGTTCTGAACTTGGGTGCAGTCTTTGTCGCAAATCTGTTATTTATTCCTTTACCAGTCCCTTTAATTCCACTGCTGCGATTTCCTTTGAAGTTTCCAGCTGACTTGAAATTCTTCTTCTCACTCCACTTTCTATTAGCAGTTTCTCCTTTTTGTTTGCCTTGCTGATAACAGATTCTAGCCTTGCGGATTACTTCGTCCATCGATTTCGGATTATCAAATTCAATTCTTTCCCGCATATACGGGGGTAAACTGCTAACGAATCGCTGTACCTTCGCCTTTTCCTCCCTTATATATGGGACGTAGCGAAGTAATGAGGTAAAACGAGTAATGAACTCATCCATAGTCTGCTGTCCTAATCGCAAGTCATGAAATTCTCTGGCTTTCTCATCATAGAAGCGTTCAGTTAAATATCTCTCCTTGAAGAATTTTTGGAAATTGTCCCAAGTTATGTTTTGCTCAGTAACCCCCTTGACAATCTTCACTTCTTCCCACCATAAGGTAGCTTTTCCTTGCAACTGGAAGATGGCCAGTCGTGCTTTAAGATTATGATCGTATTCATAAAGTTGGAAATACTTGTTCATGTTTATTAACCATGCTTCAGCTGCTTCCTCATGTTCTCCGTCAAAATGTGGTGGCTTAATCTTTCGGAATTCCCCTTGTAATTCCATTCTTTGTCTTTTTGAGGTTTGCTGTTCGAATGCATTGTCCGAGCGTTCTTCCTGTTCTTCTGATCCTTCAGGGGGTATGTGATGATTCTGTTCCTCTGACATCCTTGGATGTTCCACACTAGGATGAGCGGGCAACTGATTTTGTCTATCGGACAAGCTTTTTAAAATTCTTTCCTGCTCTATCGTTAATCGAGCATTGTCTTCTCGCAACCGAGCCATCTCATTTTTCAACTCCTGTACTGTTTCCAAAATGGCTTGGTTCGTAATCCTCGCTTCCTCTCCAAGTTGTACCCATAACTCTGGGTTATTGTCCGTAACGGTCATGCCCTGTCCCATTACAGGTCGTCGGGACGCGTTCTCTGCCCTCCTCATGTCTTCCGTTCTCAGAATCCACTCCTGTAAAAAAAATCAGTTCAAGAGTAATAATGGGATGATTATTTATTAACTGACTTACTACAGGGTCTTATTCATTACTGTCTTGCCCAGAGGCCACAGTACTGTATCTGGGCTCTGATACCATTTGTCACAACCCTCTATGCCTAAAGTTAATATACATAAAAAAAAATTTAATTATTATCCCTGTTTTCTTACCAACATCGGGTCAAAGCACACAATGACATGGAACGTGAGTTGTTATATAATATTGGTTTAATTAAAATGTAACCACGGTTATCCTATTTATACCAGGACCATATAATGTTAAATTAGCGGTCTATAACTTTAATCCACCTCACGCTGCGTTGTATTAACAATACACCCGACACCTGTCTTACGGTACAGTCATCCATTTGCGGTAGATGGAGTATTTCTGGCAACCGCGTGGTTACCACTCCCTCGGGATCGTCATTGCAATGGACGATCGTGATTACTCTCAACGATCGGACGGTGGAGGGCTTAAGGGTTTTGGCGGCATTGAATTTAGGGTTTACATCCAGATGTTTTGAGTCATTTGTCATTGTTTCTGATCTCCGAGAGCGGCTCCTTGCGCCAGTGTCCGCCATAGCCCCTTTCGATCTGGTTTCCGCCATTGTTAACTCCATAGACCTGGAACTACCGTGGGCGGCGAGCTCTGTTGATGTCCTCCTCGACGCATCCATGAAGGGTAAGTAATCTTTAGTTTCGGTTTTTATGGTAAGTCTATTTCTTCTGTATTTACATGATTGATAACCCGTTGTTGGTTGCTGGCAGGTACCAGTGCTTGTGTGGTAATGGCAGAGGCGACGATGTGCAGAGGTCTACTCCCCTTAGCTGACCCAGTAAGTCCTCTGTGCTCACGGCTTTCCGTCTTTGATTTTGTTATAATTGTCGCCTTATACCATCTTTTCCTGCCAGGAATGTCGCTAAACCTGCTATTCGAAGGCGTATGACAGTTGTCTACTTTTTTGCACTAGATTTCCTCTGGAATATTTACAGGTTTCCTAGATTATAGGTTGTCCTGAGCTTTTTATTGTGTGAGCCGAGTTACTCCAGAGCAATTTTTGAAACTGGTTTAATTTATCGGTTCTCAGATTTGTATATAAGGATTCCGTTCACTGTGAATTATAGTTCGACACATATACTGAGTTTTTCTTTTGGTTTTAATCCCGACTCGGTCGGTGGCGTACCATGATGGTTTTCTTGTATTTATTTCCAGTAATATATATGGGTTTTCATGATTAATGACACGGTTTGGTTTAATTCCTTCGAATGTTAAAGATTGTAAACCTATTTGTCGTTTACTGTACCTGTATGGCTTTTCCATGATTATTATCAGACCTGCATTATTCGGCCATCGACTGGTTCATGATTTCGTGGTGTAATAGTTTAATTTGTACTTAAATTATTCGATTGATGACTTCCCTCTCTGAGATTAACTCATTATATCATTAATCCAGTCTTTTATGAGTTTTTACTATATGAAGTTTTCCTGGGTTTCGAGGAAAGGCCGGTTCGACCGGGAATAACAAAGCATTCTGCTGTTACTCGTTTATTATAGTATATGCAGGGTTTTGGCCCCCAACTGATTTATTCAATTATCTTTTCTTTTGTTAATGAAAAGCCTTTCGGATGCTTGTTCCATCAAATAAATTTCGGTTCTTAAACCTCGACATCTTGCTGTAGCTTTGCCGCTACCAGGTGATATCCACCTGTGCATGCTGTCGATCCGCAACTCAATTACTGTTGGGATTCTACTCTTGTATTATATCGTGCTTCCTTCTTTACATATCACGGGATGTTTTACCTGAACTGGTTTAATGAATCTGTCGCTATCAGGGTTTGTCTATTTTTGTTTGTTAATAGAACTTATGTGAATTTGACAATTCTTTGGTTTATATATGTATATATTGCTATTGATTCGTGTTTTTCATCTACCAACTGCCGCTTGACAATACGAGGGTTTTCCGTTCGGATTCACCCGACAGTTAACCGCTTCATTTACTTCGATACTCTGTCTCTGATACAGAGATGGGTTGTCTGCATTCTGAATGTATTTCTTAAACATTTTCGGACAGACTTTATTCTATTGCTTGCTAACCTTATTATTGTTCTACTTATGAACCACAGTCTGTGTGGTTGTTTTTATTTAGATCTGTCTTTCATGTATATACTGTACAGGATTTAAATCTACCCATCTTTAATTATCTACCTGTCTTGTTCACGATTTATATAGTATAGGATTCACAGTAATATAAGAACAGAGTATAATGTACATGTTCTGTTAGACTTTTAATAAATGTACAGGTTCTGCATAGACTTTCAGTAAATGTACAGGTTCTGTCTTTCTTTTTCTTTATGTATTTGGTACAGAATAGTATAATGACAGTAATACCTTTAATAATTTCAAGTACTATATCACAGTGTAATTAAGATTAAAAATAATCATAATCAACTATTAATACTGTTATCGATACCCAATCTTTAGGTCTGGTAGAGTCGAAATACTTACCTGTATCTCGATTGCTTCCGTCCGCCCTTCTACCTCCCGTAGAAGGCTATTTGATGCTTGATATCCTCCCAGCCACGCGACCAGTCATCTGTACTGCGTCTCTCCCCCAAGCGATCCCTTGCTGGCCACAACCTCTGCAATAGGGAGCACGATTGTGCCTGTGCTATCTGGTCCACACCAGACGTAGCACTACTCTCTTTTGCCCAGAGCCTTCTTTCCTTTCTTTTTTTTTTCCTGTTTGTTCCAAAAACAACCCAGGTCTTTTCTCCTTTCTCCTTTTCTAAGGAGAAGAGAAAACAGTTAGGGTTTTCCCCCTAATGTACTGGCAACTGTTTTTCCTTTCATTCTCATGCACAAAGAGAAACAATTCACATGAAATTATCATGCACACATAATTATGCATTTCATTTAATTAAAAACATATAATGTTTCCATCACTTCAAGAAAATAGTAATTTATGTTTTATCTTTAACCACAGAGTAAATAAGTAATTTATCTACTTAAAATATTTCATCATTACAACATAGGTATGTAATACCATAAAGTTCTCTTAAGTATCCTCAAGACATGTGTTCATAAATAAGCATAAGCTCTTTGGAGGCATTACTTTAACATATTAAATTAAATAGGTTTTAAATAAACCTGCTTCAATAAAAATAGTTAGAATTTCAGTTAAGTTCCTTAGGATTTCAACGTGCTTTAATCTGAAAGAAAAATTAGGATATCAAAATTTATAAATGAAGCATTTTGCATAAATGAAATAGAATACCATTAGACTTTCAGTGAATGATCGAGGAGAAAGATTCATAAGAATTAAACCACTAAAACGGTTGTTAATTATAAGCCTCTAATATTAATAAGTCTCCATAATTAAATTCTATCAATTTTGAGAAAAAATTGCCAAAAATAAGAAAGGAAATTAATAAAGAAAATTTATAAATTTTTTAGGATAGTTACCCTAATTTGAATTCGATTAAAATTAGATTGATTCTGGAAAAAAATAAATTTGATAAAAATACTGTATATCTTTAAAGAATCAATTTTTAATTTTATTTTAATTCATTTTAAAATTTAAATTTTTAAATAACCTCTAATAAATCTATATAAATAACAATTCATAAATATAATATAAAAACAAAACCACTTCCTCTTCCCTTTATATTTTTTTTCAAAACTTATTCATTTGTCCAAAAGTTTTAACTAATAAATAAAGTAGTTCTCTGAAGAGGCGGAGGAATTGAGGGGACAGCCTTCAAATCAGGGCAACAAATTTTCAAAATTTTTTGTAGAGGCAGTGTTTGAATCGTGTTTTTGATTGTGAAAATGAAAATGGATTCAGCACCATCAAAAACATTTAAGACACCTAAAATTTTGAAGTTTAACAACTATAACTTGGATTTACAAAATTCCTCCACCTCTTTAGACTAGGCAGAAAATAAATCCTAACTCACGTTCTATTTTCTACTTTCTCTGCTTTTCAAATCCAAAAATAAATTTGAAATATAAAAAAAATTCCAATTTCACAATTACTTTTATTTACTTGTAACAGTCCGGTTGTTGTGTTCACCCAAATACTGGCTTTAACCTTCCATGCGAGTGAATTCTGATCAGATCTATCCTTCCATAGAGCCTGGGGTAGGCTAGATTGGTAATTAACCCGCCAAGCATCTCTAACAGTTTCATCTCGAACCCAAAATTCCAAGCGAAGCGAGCACTAATGACTACCGTGCTTTGCCTTTTAAATCCACAGAAATCACTCGTACATAAAGAAGGGTTGCCTTTTCTTAATGAGGTGCCCAAATGAACAAATTCATTCAGAAACCAAATCGAATTATTCGCTTTCCGAACCAAATTCACAATTTTTTTTTCCAATTCGAACGAATTCAGTAACTATGGTCAAAGTTCATATTTTAAAACTAAATAAACTTCAATAATCATTTGTTTAAGCATTACTACGAGCAATAATATTAGCAATACCATCAAGGTTACTGAATTGAGTCATTCATCACTAGCATAATCT